>JADLZK010008435.1:0-182670 GCA_015847255.1 Hyparrhenia diplandra | reverse complement strand
TCGTTGTAGCATGTGAGCGCAGCAGGGGCAGCCGGAAGCGTCAAAATTAACGAGCTAATCACTTACTCTCCATATTGAAAAGGAAGCTCGTTTAGGGACGTCGACATCGCCTCCAAAAGTCAAAGTTCTAATTTCTCTTTTCTATCAAAATATTTATTAAAAAATTATATATGTATATTTTTAGAAAGTATTTTTCAAGACAAATCTATTGATATGATTTTCACATTTCAAAATTCATTGACTTAAAAGTTATTAATGATTTATGTTCCCAACGTTTCAATCGGCGCTTTTCCAAAAACGACTTCCTTTTCATATGGAGAGTAAAAATTTAAAACATCTAAAGTTTTTTTTTTTTTTTTTTTTTTGCAAAATAAAAACGTTTCCAACAGCGCATGGTTGAACGAATCAGATCGATTGTTGCACAATGTACATCAGTCGTAGTTACAGTATTTTTAGTTTGATGCAGATATATGGTGCATGCATGTCCAAGGTAATAAGGCCAAAGTGATGAGTCTACATTCTAATTTTATTTGTCGCTACGATGGCTCAACAATTTTGCGTGTCAAGGGAGAGCCACTTGCGCAGTTGACAGGCTATTCCATTGATGTAAAACAGCTAAACTAAATATTTCAGAACATGCATGCTCTCGGCAAGAAGGAAATAAATTGGGAGTGTGAGATGTGTGCCCGGCTCATTACTGAGCCAAAGCCATAGCGGGCTCGGGCCGGTCTCAATTTGCTATATTAGGTAAAGTTGGCGGCGAAAAACATGGAAAGAATAAGAGTTTTGCATTTGTGGTTGAGTGAAGGAGAGAAAATCCGGGATAAGAACAAGAAAAGAAACAAAGAAAAAAAGAAGGCTACTATATGGACTAGATTTAACCTTGAGTTTAGGGTTTAGGGTTTAGGGTTTAGCGTTTAGGGTTTAGGGTTTAGTCTCAATTAGCAACATCTTGGTGACTAGTTGTCAAAAGCCTATTTAGTCATGATGTTTGGATGAAAGATGACTAAATGGACTAGATTTAACCGACTAAACTTTAGCATGGAGCTAAGGGCCTTTTGGTTCAAGGGACTTAATTTGTTGCAAAAGAGGCTGACTAGAGAAAAGCTGTAAATTTAGGCCACTAGTCCCAATTAGCACCTCCCAAAGGCTAATGGACTAAGTCCTAATTAGGACTAAAATTTAGACCATTATTCCTCTTATTTGATAATTTAGGAACTAAATAAGATTTAGTCTTTAGTCTCTGGTAACCAAAAGCCTAAATATTAATTGGGGAGCCCAAGCTGAAAACATTGTGTCCTGAGGAAACAAAGTCATACCAAACATGCCCAGTATAGTATAAGACCGTTTATCAAGTGGCATAAATGCAAATGATTCCATAGCTTAAATATGCCTGCCTTCATTGTTCAAGCAAATGCATGCAACGAAAAATATAATGGGAAAAGGTTTCCGCGCCTTTTGAGAATAGCACGTCAAGGATATATCGTATCGATTGTTGCACAATTTACATCAGTCGCCGTACTTGTTTTGTTGGATGCAGATGATGCATGTCCAAGGGTAAGGCCAAAGTGATGAGTCTACATTCTGATTTATTTGTCGCTACGATGGCTTAACAACTTCGAATGTCTTCTTCTGCAATTATATGGCCACGAGACGACGACGATATATAACATCCGACGAGGATAAAGAGCTTTGTTGTTAGGTGAGCAGTGCATGTCCAACACTTGGTCTTGAACAATCCCTATTTTTTTATTAATTATGTTTAGGAAATATAATGGATTGGTTTTTTTTTTTTTTTGCATCAATATAATGGATTGGTTTATCACCATCTATACCATCTGTCACGAAGCACAAAAGGTGTTACAAAATAAAAGTGAGGAAAAAATGGTTTGCAAATTATAGTAGCTTCATAATATACTATTAAAATACACAATTATTTCTGTAAAGCATAGTATATATAGAGTATGGACATGTTTGGTTGTGAGTTGTTTTCTTATCAAACACCTATTTTCAAAATAGCTTCACCTATGAAGTTGTTCTTCTCCCCGTCTCATAAGGGATGAAGTGGAAGAAGAGCTGAAAATAGTAGGTTATCCTAGCTCTCTCATTAATTCTCTTTCATATTCATGTATGAAGTTGTTGGTGAAGCTATTTTTACCAAATATTCTTTTGCAAAACAGCTTCTTCATTTATAGAGTTGCTCATGAAATTGTTTTTTTAGAAAAAACAACTAGTGAAACTCGGCTGTGTCAAACCGACCCTAGATATTAAAGACGGTGAAACTCCACACCGTTGGTTGGTTGACGTAAACGTACCAACGCCATATATCTGCCCTATAGATACTAGAGTATACGTACGTTAGGTCACGCTGCGGTATAATGTGTCCTTTGCGCGCAATTGCATGCCACAACGCGTGCAGTGTAGCTGCATGTGCAAGTCAAAACAACGCAAATACGATGGAGTGTTTCTTTCAAAGAAAAAAAAAAAAATATATATATATATATGCAGTAATGACCGGTGAGTGTAAAGCTAAAGTGATATAAGTATACCAGCAGCAGGTAGCTAAGCTATACAATATACTCCATATACATATTAATTATATGTATACATGATGTGAATACAAGAATACTGGCTTCTGGTAGTGTCGTCTGTACCCGCACTACCGCTGTACTTTTGTATACTAAACACTTATAAGATCGAGCAATACTAAACTTGCATTGGCTGGGTCTGTCTAATTTGCAATACGTGGCGTATACACGGTACGGAGAATGGAGCTAAATAATTAAATTAAAAAATTGGCGGTGGATTCATCAAGTATATAATGATATCCAACATAACGACTCGTAGGTACGATTCATATGCTAATAAACGGATTGGAGTAGTTGGGTCTACGCACGACTGCGTACACGTACTGGTCAGAAAAGCACAAAGTACAGCTCTATACGAATTCAACTACCACACAACCTCCGTCTGAAAAAACATATAACTCGCATTCAAAATTTGTCTAAAAAACATGTCATTCTAAGTAATCAGTAGCCGACTTTCTATAATATTGTGCATAGAAAAAAAAAAGCAACGATAGCTTTTTTGAGGAGAAAGCAACGATAGCTTAATAATGTCAGGCACGTCGATCCAACTACAGAAACCTACCTGGGCTGGTCTGAGCCCGTTATGTTCAACGTATCTGAGCCCGACGATCGTTCGGTAGAGACGACGGCCTGGTCCGGCCCAGACAGTATCGTCCCATCCACTGAGCGGTGGTCCCGGCGGTGGGCCCAATCCGAATCCAGGAGGCCGGGGTCCACTCGGCGACACCGACGGCCCTGCGTCTGAGGTGGCCGCCGGGCGGAGCCGGAGCCAATCGCTTGGCCAGGCCGGCCGGCCGTGCCATACGTTTCGTTGATCCGTCCGTCCGTGCGACCTTCCAATTACTACTTGGCCAGCTGCCGCCTGCCGGTGGGTGGCGTCGCCGTGCCGCTGCCGCTGCCGCTGCAGCTGCCACGGTGGGATCCGAATCGATACGATCCATCCATCCATCCATCTTGCAGATCGATCGATCCAGCCGGAAGATGAACCGATCAATGCAGTGCAAAGGCCGGCGGTGGAAGGCTAACTCGCCGCCGGGCACCATAAATGACGGGTCGCCTTTCCTTCCAGCTTCATCCGCCACTGACTGCACATCCAGGACAGAACGACGGACTACAGCTAGCTCTCATCAGCTACATCGCCGCGGCAAAGCTAAAACTGATCCACCATCATCGATCTTCAGATTCCAGGGGACATTAACTTATTAATTATTAGGCCATCACAGCTTCATTCGAAGCATGATTGATTGTTAGCAGCACTGCAAATAGTGTTGACGCTGTGCTAGCTCCCCTTCCATCACTGTAGTCTCCAGTAGCCATCATCATTAACGAACAGCCCAAGTCCTAACCCACTACGTCTTTAGCAAATGAATCGATACCATGATGATCACTGCATAACTGAGCAGCACATGCCGTGGCTGATTTATTCTCTGATACCTACGCTGCACTGCACCACGCATCTAATATGCAATGCAAGTAGCATCAGTGCATCACTCTCAGGCCTCCTTCCTTTCCTTAATAATCCAAGCTTTAACGCCAGGTGTCAGTGCCACACGCATCAAGAACCAAAACCTCCGAATAGCTAAGCGTCACTTCAAAAATTCAAATGGGGGCTCTTAAGTTCAGAGGGAAGGACCTGCGTTGTGTTTTTCCTTTGAAGAATTCAGGGCCTGTTGCTTTGTACTATATGTTTCTCCTTTTGCAGTAAATTAAGTTCAGGTGACCCTCGGAACGAACGCTGCTGTCCGGAGTTTGTTTCATAAGAGCACTCACAACAATTACAATGCGCACTCTACAGTAGTTTCTATCCTCATTTATTACTCCTCTATTTGTTGTTTTTTTGCTGATGTGGCACTGTATTTATTGATGAGAGAGGAAAAATACAAAGAAACCAAGTCTAAACTAAGAAACCAAGTCTTCACGTAAAACCAAGACAATATGTGAGAGTGACAAGTGGGTCGGTGATATCATGATAGAAAAATGCATTGTGGAAAATAGTTAACACAATGTCCAAAACTATAGAAAACCATGATAGTTTCTAGTATTGTGAGTGCCCTAATGAAAAATGAACCATCTCTTTCGAAAAGCATAATAAAAACTTAACGATAATGTGTGTGCAACTAAAAACTACTCCCTTAGATCTAAAATAAGTGTCGTTCTCGCTTGCTAAGGCCGGGTCTCCAATGGTGAGTTTTATTTCGTTGTTTTTCAAGACTATCATGTCATATAAAATGAAATGAAACTTGGATGAAACCCCTACTCAATGGAGAGTTTCATCTTGTGGTTTCATAAGCATTTAATTTCATGACTCGGTAGTTGGTATTAAATTGCCAAGAGAGTTTCATCAAGATGAAACTTTTCCCTTCTCTCTCTCAAGCCGTTTCATGCAAAAAAATAGATTTTTGCTGATGTCGCTACCTATTTAATGTGCATGAAACCCATAAAACCCTCATTGACACTTACCTAAGAAATAACTTCGGACAATTATATATTACTCCATCTTTTTGTTAGACGCTGAAGCTAGTTTTACCAAAACCAAGGAATCTCAATAACAAGGTCGAGCATTTAATGACACCGAGATGTGAGGATTGTGTACCGTGTGTATGGATGCATACATGCAGACGTTTTAAAGCTCAAGTGAAATAAGGGCATGTACAGCCCGTCTACAACCCCGTCTTTATACGGTACTTTTTACAAAATGATCCCTGTTCCGCAGTAGGCGAGGCGCCGCCTCTTCACGAGACGACGAGCGGCTCGTGGCCCAAGACGCCATCGTCTCTCTATCAAGCACGCTGAACGTTTCATGAGTTCAGTAAATGTTGACGCTGCTGTTGGACTCCCTGCCTCAGGAGTTACCTTTAGCCTAACATTAGGTCAAGATTGAAAAAACTGCTTACGCCTTACCAAAAATGATAGAGGGAGTAAAATACATAAATATTTATACCAAGTAATTAGTATAATCGAAAGATCTTTAAGTCTAGTTTTTACTAAATTTATTTAGAAATATAAATATTGCATGTATTTTGTATAAATCGGGTCAAAGATGCGGCACAAACACCCAAAATGACACTTAATTTAGGATGGAGTGGGTATATCACTTGACAGTGAACGGCACTGTTCAAAAGGTGCAATTTTCCCCATCCATCATGTTGTACTGATGCTTGAAGAAATGCATTCGAGTTTAACTTCATTTCTGACTTCTTGTACTTTTACTGTATATACACAAGTCGATGACCTCTACGTACAGATTTTTAAAAATAATATTTTTTAATGAATAATTGCAAAGCTAGCATTGTTTTTCGAAACACAAATCTCGATCTAAATTGCAAGAATTGCAAACATAGTACGTTGCCCGCTGCCAAGTTAGGCCGATAGGTTTCTATCGGCCACCCGACGGCAGACATGCAATTAAAAGCTTAAGGTGTGTTTGGTTTGTTTCCAGATCAGTCTAGATAGCAAAACGTAGCCAAACTGACTTAGCCTTACCCAACTAAGTCAATAGGCAATTGCTTGGCTGTCTATATTGGGTTAGCCTGGCTAGATATGATGTTTGTTTGGTTGGATGGTTTGCATTTTGTAGAACAGCTGGTGGGCATGTTCTGCACAAGGCGAAAGCATGGCAAGCACAGCGACCAAGATGAGCAACAGTGTGAGCAAGGCGAGCACAATGACAGTTGACGGTGGATAACGCCAACATTTTATAGGTAAATAAACATGAAAGATGATGATATGACTAGAGTCTAGGGTTTGATTCTAACAGATTCCATAAGTTTTGGTGTTCTCACTAGTTTTGCAGGTTAGGTAAGTTTTTACTAAATAAAAGTATCTCAAATGATGATTTGGAGTGCACCATTGCAGAGCTTGTCGAGGCGATCAAAACAGACATATCATTTGCCACATTTGGAGTCTACAATAAAAAGATATGAATCGTGACGATTAGTACAAATTAGAAGACTCTAGAAGACGAATCGCAAAAGGTGGGACCCACTGCCATAGGGAGGCCGACCAGCCCCGCCTCCCAAGCCCCAGTCGGCTGCCTATGTCCACCAAATGACCTCAATTTCTAGAGGCTTCCTCCACCGACCTATGGGGTCTCTAAATCATATCTAACTATTAATTTAGGGTCGGTTTGATCCTAGGGCTATGATCGATCCCTCGGACTATAAATAAAGAGGAGAGCTCCCCTGAAACCCTAATCCAATATTCAGAAGCAAACCTTGGATCGGTACATTCGACCAAAAAGTTCTTCCATCGCTGCATTTGTTTGTCATTGTCTTTTTCAAAGATTACACAACTTTTTAGCTTGATGCCATATTTGTAGTTAGTAACAATTGAAAAGAAACTTCATAACAATTCAATAAGTTCTGTTATCAGCACTTCTTAAACTCTAGAGTTAAATATAAGTTAGTGTTGTTCTCACTGTATTATGACTTTTGCTTGCCTCCACAAACGAAAACACCTCCTTTAGTCAAATTGGTGGAGAAGAAAGTACCCCTCACTTCAACTTTTAAGACACCTAGAAGCACATCAGATGATGACTTGTCCCTTTCCTTTCCATAAATTGTACAAGGAAATTTCAATGCAAACAAATACCTCTACAGTTTGATCAAAATCGGACAAAATCAAAATATAAACCATGAAAAAGTAAAAAACTATAAAAATATGTAAAGCAATATACACTATATAATAAGCAACCCAGTGTAAATAACTTACCTGATCTCAATATTTCACAAGTGCATCCTTATTCCATTAACAATTCTACAGAATATTGACAAAGATTCAATAAAACAATATAAAGAGCTTGTGTTTTATTAGGAGAAGGGGTTGTTAAGACAAAAAACCAGAGCAGCTTTGGAAGTTGGCACATTAGCTTCAAGATGTCTTTCATAATTAATTTCGTGCAGAATACTCCAAACATGTCGAACACTTGTACACTTTCCGTTTGATGTGTGCTTGTTGCAACAAAATACAGTATATACACAAAATCAACCTTAGATTAGTTAACACTGTACCAATTGGGAAAAAAAAAAAAGAATTCTACTGATTCCTTACGGATGTATGAAAAAGTCACCAACATCAACCTTAGATTAGTTAACATTGTAGTTGTATTCTCTAGTAGCCATCATCCATCAACGAACGGCAAGAGCAAGTAGGTCCCAATGGTGACCCAAGTCTTAACCCACTACGACTTGAGCAAATGAATCGATACCGCGCATAACACAACAACACATGCAAAGGGCTGATTGATTCTTCGATACCTACGCCGCACCACGCATCTAATATGCAATGCAAGTAGCATCTCTCTCGAGGCCGCTGCATATGCATCCGTGGCTTTTATTAGGGAAAGGAAGGAGGACAAGAGTGGTGGTTCGAAAACCTTGTCGAGGTCTCAGCTCCTTCCTCCCAAGTGCCTCAACGGACGACTCGAAGGCGATCGTGTCGGGCGCCCGGGCTCTCCCCCGAAGATCTCTAGTTTGGTTTTAGCTAATTAGTGACATCATTAGAACTAATCTCTCTATGCTAAGTGTATGATTAGTTTGGAGATTGGTCAAGCCAATGGTGGAGCATGGTGGTCATGGTGAATGAATTGGTGTGATCCAAAAGATTATCAAGTGCTCACGTGGTGTGGAATTATGATCGAGGTGATCAAAATGGGCTCAAGGCAAAGGTATACCATTAGGGCCATTTTGATTTCACACTCAAGACACCATAGAGGGTGTGAGTGGTTTATGATCGATAGTCGGACTATAAAGAGGGGAAAACCTCGAGAACATCGATCCTCATGTGCCTCTAGTTCAACAATCATATGCATGCATTCTAACCTAGAGAGCTAACCCAACCTTCAAATTGATTGTGAAAATGCTAACACATGAGCACATGATGATGTACACGTGGTGGTGTTGGCACATTTGCGGCGGTGGTGTTTGCGGGGTTGAGAAACATTCGGTGCCTTTGAAAAAAATGAAACGCTTATTTTCTATTGCACCTAGATGCAAGTTGGTGGTGAAAACATGCTAACCCTCGTGCTCATGTTGGTAAATGCTTGTTGTGTAGCATGTCGGCGAAGGTGACGAAGAACCACGACATTTTGTGAAGAAACAAAGAGCACCGACGCCGGGACCCTAACCGTCACTTCCGAGAGAGCATCGAAATCGGATTATCGACCGGAGGAGCGTCCGATCACTCTCGACCGGACGGGGCGGGGCTCTTCTCGCCGGTGGGCTGGCACGTTGTCTCCGCTCTGACCGAGCATCCAATCATCCCGGACCGGAAGTCCTGGTCACCTCGAAGATGAGTTTTCCACCCAATGGCTCTATTTCGACGGGTGGCTTATATATATTCATTTGGCCGGCGTTGGGGAGCTATCTTGCACATTTAAACCCGACTCAATTACTCTTTGAGCTGAGCCGCCTCTCTCCAACTCTCTCCCATTGCTTGTGAGCACATTCTGAGAGATTTGAGGAGATTCAAGTGCATTGCTTTGAGTGTTTGCATTTAGAGGCACTTGAGGGTCGTCGCTGTTGCGGTGGATTTCTTGTTGCTCTTGGAGAGCACCACTCCTAGACGCTCTGTGATTGTGGAGGCGTTGGGAAGAGAAGGTGATTGTTCTTGCCCACCTCCGGTGACTTGCGAGGGTTCTTGATCGTCCCTGGAGTGCTGAATTGATACTCTAGTATATTGCTCGTGTCGTTGAGTTACCCTCAACCGTGGTGTCAAGAGGGGCCTAGTGAGGCAAGGCGTGCGTGCCACCTTGATCCACTTTGTTGAAACGGCCGACACAACGGCTTACTAGCTTGAGGGTGCTCAACCGAACTCCGGGTAAACAAATCAAGTGTCATCCATTGTGTGATTGATTGTCTCCCGTGATTGGCATCATTATGCTCATATTATTCTTCATCTTTCGATTGTTTGACTTGTCTCGACACATTGGTATAACACCTCCTCTCTACCTAGCATTTACATTGACATATATATATTGTGCTTGTGTAGACTTGCTAGTTGAACATGTTGCTTAGAATTGTTTGTGAAGTAGAGACATAGCCCCGTGCTCTAGAGACTTAATTGATTAGAATTGTCAATAGGTGGCTTGCCGACAAGTAGAGCTAGTGCAACCGTGTTTATCGCTTTGTTATTATCTAACAAGTTGTTCTAGTGTTTTGTGAAAATTTTATTAGGCTATTGCAACCGCGTGCGTCGATGGCACTGCCGGGTACCACGGGTGGCCAGCTCAATGGATGTTACAGCTAGGTGAAAACCTAGCCCGGCTTGTTCACGCCGGTCGGTGGCGTTTTTTGCGTCATGTTCCTCGAAGGCGTCGTTGAACCTGTCGTGAGTGGTTCGTTGACGGATGCTTTGCCGCCGTGTCATCGGGGCTCCTCTTAGGTAGCTGCTGAGTTGCCAAGAGTGATGTGATGGCGCCCCGATTCGTTGGCGGATGTTTTGCCATTGTGTCGCCGGCCTCCTGGGGGGCAGCTGCTGAGCCGCCAAGAGTGGAGGTTGCTGCTTGGTTCGTTACGAACACGTCATCTCCTGCTATTGGACGGTCTCCTGGGTTGACGATATTTGTGTGGTGGCTCTGAGGCATAGTTGTAGGTCTTTTATCTTTCTTTTTTTTTTTGTCTTTGTTGTAGTTCGTGCCGGTGTTTTCAATCTGGTGTCTTTTTCAGCTTAATTCTGCTGTGATCGTTTTTTAGCTTGAGGTTGGTGGCGGGGTTTGGGTAGTCGTTTGACTACCGTCTCTCCCCCTGGTTGTTTCAAAACTTTTCGCTTTAATGAAAAATGCGTCATGACGTTATCGGAAAAAAAAATAGGGAAAGGAAAGAGAGATTCAGCGACAATGACCTGCTATCAACCTCTGATGCTTTGCCAATCGCGACAGTGTCATCGTCGTACGAGGATGACGGTCACGATCACCCATGAAACCAAGCTTAACGCAGCTCACACGCATCAAGAACCAAAAGCCTCCCAACAGCTAAAGCGTGGCTTCAAAATTTCAAATGGGGGCTCTTAAGTTCAGAGGGAAGGCCGGGCTGCGTTGTGTTTTTCCTTGCAAGAATTCAGGGCCTTGCTTTGTAATATATGTTTCTCCTTTTGCAGTAAAGTTCAGGCGACCTTCGGAACGAACGCTGCCGGATGGAGTTTGTTTCATAATGAAAACGGACCATCTCTTTCGAAATCATAATAAAACGAACGATAATGCATGCGTGCACAACTAAAATTTATATAACTCAACAGTGACTGTTCAGAAGCTGCAACTTTCCCCATCCATCGTGCTGTTCTGAATCTTCTAATGCTTGTAGAAATGCATTCGAGTCTAACTCGATCCGTTTCTGATCGACTTCCTATGCTTTACTGTATGCACCAGCGGACGACCACCTATTTTTAAATATTTTTTTAATGAATAATTGCAAATCTATCATCTGAATTGTATAAGAACTGCAAATATAGTACCTATCAGGTACCTATCGGCCCCAGTAGCCGACAGGCAATCATAAAAAACTAAGGAGCCCGAACAGTGAGCAGTAAATGTTAATCAGTACATTGCGAAGGTAAATATATACTGGACTGGGGTAACGCAATGCAAGATGATGAGCCATGGTCGGGCCGTGCTGTGTACGTACTTGGCTTGGCCAAGACTAGAGTCTGTGGCCAATTCGAGCAACCGACAGGATGAGGAGTAGAAACTCTGTACTTGAACCGACTCCATCCAGCCCCAACTAGATCCGAGATCTCTACCGCTCACTCGGCTTTACTCTCTTGTTTTCATGCATTTTCATCCACCGGTCAGGGAACACCAGAATTCAATGGCCTCCATAAGAAGGTGAAGCTCTGGCTGCAATGCATGCACTCTGTCCGGGTCATTTCTAATTGTAGGGCACTTTCTTGTCTCCTCCAGTCCATCTGCAATCCCACTCGGTAAACTTCACTTCAGCACAAACAGTGCCTGCAAACTCCGGTCCATCGCTGTGTTTAGATGCCGGCTGAAAATCAAACTCACTATTCACCCCATCACATCAAAATACCGGCATATGTATCGACCACTAAATGTAGGTAAATAAAAAAACTAATTACATAGTTTTGATGTACCGGCACGAGGCGATTCTTTTGAGCTGGGTTCTGTGGGTAGGATAATGTTTACCACAAACAAACGTCTTGCTACGATTACTTTTTGATTCGAATGTACAGTATTTTTTCCACCTTTTCCCACCAACTAAACACAGCCCGACTGTATCTTTAATCCTTGATGCAAAATGTGCACCTGGAGTATTACAGAGAGAGTATGTATGTCAAAGAGTGTATGAAAATGCAAATTCAGAGTTCAGATAAGAACACTACTGTATGTGAAAAAAGCAAATGCCAAGTAGAGTCTAGATTTACTCCTCCGTTCCACAATACTTGCAATTCTTTGACTTCATATAAAACTATGTTTAAACTGCCGCCTTATTCAAATTTTTATGTAAATTATAAAACAAACAAAACGTCATTACAATATCTTTAGTGATGTAATAAGTCATAACAAAAGTGGTAATATTTATTAAAAAAAATTGAATAAGGCGAGGTCAAACACGATTTATATGAGTCGAAAAACCGCAATCATCGCGAACGGAGGAGTACAAGGAATGAATAGGCATGGACGACGACGATGGTACCGGTAGTAAATGCAGAGCGGTTGAGGGTTGGGAAGGCCCCTACGTGCTTGGCCGGATTCAGTTTCTTCTAGATTTCATTTCGCCGGTGAGTTTTGGTGATCCATGAACAACGAACGATCTAGTAGTTGCAGTTACTCCTGTATTGTATGATCAGGAGCAGTGCAGTGCAGCAGTGTTGGTTGATTAGGTGGTGCCTGGTGCTGCTACTGCTACTCGATCGGGTAGGCCTCCTGCTTGCACTTCATCTGTTGTACGGATTGATGAGCCACTGCATGTTTTACGGTCGAGTAATAATAACGTCAAAGTCAGACTGGATACAGTGTTCCTAGTAGCAAAAATGGTAACATACTAACATTTGACTAGTTTGTTTTTTAGAAAAAGGAATATATTAATAATATCCTAGTGCCGTAGTAAAATGCTACTGACTTACGACTTTGTTCGGCCGGCCGGGTGGTCTTTGGTTGGTCGGTCTTGATTTGTTGTGAGAAAAAAATTACTTGTTGGCGAGTTGGTGGTGGTGCTGGTGCTGGTTTTTCGTGTTTAAGAGGGAAAACAACACCTGGCTGGTTCAACCAGCCAGCCGAACAAACCAGTTGCTGCTGCATGGCCGCATGGGATTTTGTTAGATAATGGAACAAGGTTCCAACCGTAAGACAGTATGTGATGAGCCATTAACAGAGCATGCAAATCTGTTTAGTAGTAAGTAAATCATCTGAACAAAAGTGGCACAAGCAGTACATGGATGCAGTAGTTCTTTTTTGTTTTTGGAAGTTTCCAATTAGGCTTAATGTCTCATCATCATCTCCTAACACTCTGACGGACAGATTCAGTTTTGTTGCTGACCTCTGTCTGAAACTACAAACTGAACAGATCAATGTGAAATTCAGATACAACAAACATGCAAATTCATGCATTCCAAACGAACCCTGCCCATTAGTATTCACTGAAGAGTTCCACAGACACAGTGAGCAGGAATGAAAAAACAGCCGCACGTGGGAGGTTGTTGCAAACTCGTCACCCAAACGGATCTTCCTCTTGCTCACTGTCAAGGCTCGCTCCATCCATGTATAGCTCGCTACATACAGCTCATCCTCATCTAGGTAACCCCAGGCATCATTACAGGGGCGATAAGATGGATAGATCCAACTGCCCTCATGAATACCACCACCACCACCAATACCTAGCTATCTGCTCTGAACCTGATCGTCGCTATGTAATGTAGTAAACCCGGGCTTGTGGCAGACTGGCATTCCCGTTTTCAGCCGGCCAGTAGCAAACCTGGGATGGGAGACAAGACCGTGCATGCGTTTACAGAAAGCTCACTGATGCGCCGCTCCTTGCAGTTGAGCTTTGATTCAGGCCTGTCAGACAGACTCTGTCCTGCCGTAGTACTAGCATCCGTGCTGCATCGATGCCAATGCCAAACTCATCTTGTCAGGTCGAATTGAGATTGAACTGAACACATTGCGTTTGTGTATGCAAATGTGGAAGTCAGACCGAATTGAGACTGAACTGAACACATTGCGTTTGTTTATGCAAATGTGGAATTAAACTATAAAATGTGTGTATAGAGTACAATGTACAGCTGAGGTGTGAGCCTGAACACCCCCGATTTTGTGTGTACAATGTATAGCTGGACTGACTGGGCAATTGGAGTCTTGGAGAAGAGAAGAAAAGAATTAATCCGCAGCACAGAAATGGAAATGGAATTAGCAGCAGAGAAGGCCCTCAGATTGTGGAGCACAGCTACCGATCGGACGGGACAGGACAGGACAGGGACGCGAGGAGTGAATAGTCATTCCTCTTCTCTGATCAATCATCCATTCCTTCAAGAGCGGCATGGGCGACGAGGGCACTATAAAAGGACCACGACGATGACGAGCCTTCCAAGCTGAGCTGAGCGCAGTGTTCAGTGCAGTGCAGCGCAGTCCATTCACATCGATCAGATCACACAAGGTGCAGGTCGCTGACAGGCACTGACACAGAAGGTGCAATGGCGTCCCCCACCTGCACCTGGCGCCTCGTGTCCCTCGCGCTCTGCCTGGGGGCGGTCGCCGTGCTCCAGGCGGCGCGGGGCGCCGACGCCGCCCGGGCCTTCTTCGTCTTCGGCGACTCCCTCGTGGACAACGGCAACAACAACTACCTGGTCACGGCGGCGCGCGCCGACTCGCCGCCCTACGGCATCGACCAGCCGGACCACCGCGCCACGGGGCGGTTCAGCAACGGCAAGAACATACCGGACATCATCAGTTGAGGATCGAGTCCTGGCTTTCTGACAGTCATATGTATTGCAAGCGTTCGAGTCCTGTTCATCATCAGTTACTGACGCAGGTGAGCACCTCGGCGCGGAGCCCGTGCTTCCGTACCTGAGCCCCGAGCTGGACGGCGACAAGATGCTCGTCGGCGCCAACTTCGCGTCCGCCGGCGTCGGCATCCTCAACGACACCGGGATCCAATTCGTACGTCACAACTGTGCATGCAATTGCGCATGGTGCAACATATATATATAACAATGTCCCAAATTGTTGCAGGCCAACATCATCCACATCGCCAAGCAGCTTCGCTACTTCCAGCAGTACCAGAAGCGTCTGAGCGTGCTGATCGCGCGGCCGCGGCGTCCCGTCTGGTGCGCGGCTCGCTGGTGCTCATCACCCTGGGCGGCAACGACTTCGTCAACAACTACTACCTGGTGCCCTACTCGGCGCGGTCGCGGGAGTTCTCGCTGCCGGACTACGTGGCCTACATCCTCTCCGAGTACGCGAAGATCCTGGAGCAGCTCTACGATCTGGGCGCGCGTCGGGTGCTGGTGCAGGGCGTGGGCCCCATCGGCTGCGTCCCTGCGGAGCTGGCGCTGCACAGCCTGGACGGCAGGTGCGACCCGGAGCTGCAGCGCGCCGCCGAGACGTACAACCCCAAGCTCATGGCGCTGCTGCGGGACCTCAACGCCCGCCACGGCGCCGACGTCTTCGTGGGCGTCAACACGCAGCGGATCCACAACGACTTCATCGACGACCCCAAGGCGTACGGCTTCGAGACCGCCACCACGGCGTGCTGCGGCCAGGGGAGGTTCAACGGCATCGGGCTGTGCACCATGATGTCCACGCTCTGCGCCGACCGCGACGCCTTCGTGTTCTGGGACGCCTTCCACCCCCACGGGCGCGCCAACCGCCTCATCGTGCAGCAGTTCATGTCTGGGGGCCTGGAATACATCGCGCCCATGAACCTCAGCACCGTCATCGCCATGGACCGCCAACTCGAGATCCAGAGGCAGCAGCAGCTGACACCTTGAGCAGGAGCAGCAGCTGAGACCTTGATGCAGAGCAGCTTCAATCACCAATTCACCATTGTTGCATGCATGCAATGCAATTCGCATGCTGCTTGTTCGTTCGTTCCATGGATCTCGAGTTTTTTTTTTAGGGTGTGTGTAGATCGAGAGCTAGTGCCATCAGCAATTCCAGTCGTCGTCCAGTCCAGTATCCAGCAGATGTGCTTTCGTTTTCTGCGTGCAGGTCAATTTCTTGGTTGTATCAGTGTGTGGTGCGTTGTGAGTAGTGACAGACCATATCTTGTCAATTGTCATATAGGCCAGCTTCTTATAATCTACTTATATAAATTTTAAGGGGATTCATAAAATGTGTTGCCTTGGTTTAATAATTAAATAAATTTTCAGCTGCTATAAAATGTGTTTCATTTGCAAAAGTGAGCCTGAAATCGGGGCGGTGGGTATGGTATGGTATTGAATGCAAGTTATACAAATAAAATGGCCGGTCAAAGTCATTGACGGACTTTGTCACTAGCAGGTGGGAGTAGCGGATGCTGTGAGTGATAAGGGGGCATGCATATATGTTTGGTTGCAATTGCAACCTTGGATCATGTGCCTAAATGAAGATGTCGCATGTATGCCCGTGAATGCATTTCATTTTGCGTGGCCAGGCATCCACAAGACAAGAATGATTGTTTGGTTGGTTGGGAAAAAAAAAAAAACCGTGGACCCTCGGCTGGTTAACAGAGAGTACGTCCTAATAGTGATTAGGAGCCCAGGCATGCAACATCAAGCAGGCTAGCAGAGTTGGTTTTAATTTGGTGACCTGGTGGGGAAGAAGCGTCTGCCCAGTCCAGGTTTTATATATATATCAAGAGCGTCTCAGCAAGCAGAGTCGTCAACTTTGATACAGTATAAATTAAAGAACAATCGATCGGTTTGAAACAAAGCATGCAGCAGATATTCACCAAGGCAACAAACCGCCGCGCGCGCTTTTCGATCTGCACTGTTGAAGTTTTGAGACACAGCATCAGTCTTGTTTTGTCTTAATCCGGTTTTGGTTGTATACAGGTGGTGTGTGAGAGGTGTGAGGTGCGCGTGTGTGTGGTGTTGGTGTGCGCCAAACAGATCTTGGCCAGTATCCAGATGGTAGAGGTGTCAAAACAAAAAAAAGTCTTGTTTTGTCTGTATGCTGACCATGTGGGATTATGCATGCAATGCAGGTGGAGGCCATTTACAAGTGACCTGGCCGGAGTTATACGTGAGTGCATGGATGCAGCCATACTACCTTCCTATGGAGGCCATTGAATTCTGGTGTTCCCTTCCCTGTACTGCACTGGAGACAGGAGGGTTTGAAAACGAAAGCACAAGGCCGGAGTAAATTAAAGGCACACAGGACTTTCTAGAGTTGTTGGTTCAAGCTAACAGGATTTCTACCCACGTCGAGACTGTCTCAGAGTACGTCTTGCAATGGTGAGGTGAGGCCAATTCAAGCTTGTACACGAACACGAATTACCCAGTGCAGTACAGTATATATCAATGAATTTACCTTCGTAAATCGATCGTAATGTGGTGATTATACACGTACTATTCACTCCTTGCTCTAGATCTGATACTAATTGAATTGCATGCGCCAAAGCGACCGCGGATTAATTTTGATCATTTGATGTATGGATGGTCCTGGTGTACGTACGACGACGCGTACGCCGTGATTGCATGGCAAATAAATTATTAAAGCAGCATCGATCAGAGCGAGGTTGATAAGAGGTCATTGTCACTGTATCCATCTCCATCTCCTTGGTTCCCTAAATTAATTAATTAAAGTACAAGGACAAGTGGCAGTCTGAGAGCGATGAACAGAGCTTGTTGGTTTTCCGTTCACCGTGTCTGTCCTGCATGCCAATGTAAAGAGAGGCAGGTGCACCGTACATTGCTATTGCTAGTGAAGAATTGAATAGCCCCCAATTCAGGTGGTGAAGTAGTTCTACTTCTTCTGTGGGGTACTACGTCAAAAAAGATGATTGCCGGGTCGATCTGCACTGTAAGAAATGACACCAAACAGAGCAGGCTTTATTTTAGATTAGATTCACCCTGCTGCTTCAACAATTGTGAATTGCTGGACCTTACATGTTTCACTTAACATGAAAAAAGAGGCACACACATATATGTGTACAGCACATCTGCCTATGGTATGTTTAGATGAGATTCCAAATAAAAAAAATCTTGTCCATGTACTCTCTCCATTCCAAATTATATGACACTTTGATTTTTGGTACATCTATTTTGTTAGCAAAGTGAATGAACCAAAAGAAATTAAAACGCCACTCAAATTTGAAATGGAGGAAGTACACTTTAGGGCTCGTTATTTAGGTTTGTCTCCTGTTTTAGAATAATAAAGTGGAAATGGAAATGTTAACCACAAAATGTGATAAATAAGCATGCTAGGAAAATATGAAAGTGAAAACAAAATCAATTTTAGTTTTTTTTTCAATCAATCATAGGTGTCGATGTACTTTGCTGTAATTACTAATTACTGATGTGCATTATTGCTACTATTGAGCTGCGTTAGGGGCTTAGGGCTTGTGCTGGCAAGAAAAATCCTTGCTATCCTCGGCTAAACAATTTTATTTTTACTCGCCCGGTTTGGCAAGGCAAGGCGGGGGCCTCTGAACCAAATGCAGTGGAGCCTGCTTTGGAATAAAGTGGAAATGGAAATGTGATAAATAAGCATGGTAGGAAAATATGAAAGTGAAAACAAAATCAATTTTAGTTTTTTGCCCGAGAGTGCTTGCTGTTATTGTCGCGACATCTTGTAATAGGCTTTAGGGTTGCTTTAGTCGCGACATCTTGTAATAGGCTTTCTGGGTTGCTTCCCAAGAGTTAGGTTTCTTGCTTTGTGCTTGTGTTGTTGTGTTGTGTTTTGTTTAGTTTTGTTTTTCTCTTTCGCATTTGATGTCTACTTCGGCATCCCGGCTTAGTTTTGTTTTGATTCGGTTTTATATCTTAATGAAAAACGGGTGAATGGCCGATCGAGAAAAAAAAATTTTAGTTTTTTTTCAATCAATCATAGGTGTCGATGTACTTTGCTGTAATTACTAATTACTGATGTGCATTTTGCTGTTGAGCTGCGTTAGGGGCATACGGCTTGTGCTGGCAACAAAAATCCTTGTTATCCTCGGCTAAGCAATTTTATTTTTACTCGCCCGGCTTGGCAAGGCAAGGCGGAACCAAATGCAGTGGAGGCTGGAAAGGAGACAGCGAAAGCGAAAGCCCGCCACTGCAAACCACTCCACTCACCCAGGCCCATAAACCCCACCCGAGCCACTCGATACGGGCCCATCCAGCGGCCCAAATCACGCACGCATGCTCCCCCGCCTGCTCCTCGGGCCCCACCGCCTGCTCCCCGGCGGCCCCCTCGCCGCGCCCCCTCCCCGCCGCCGCGCCTTCGCCGGCCGCCGGGCCATGTCCACGTCCGCCTCCCGCCGCGCCGGCTCCCGCCCCCGGTCTGAGACGGCCGCTGCGCGGGTGGTCTTCGACATGGACGGCACCCTCACGGTGCCCGTCATTGACTTCCCGGCCATGTACCGCGAGGTGCTCGGCGGGGACGCGGCCCTACGCCGCGGCGCGCACGGCCGGGGAGGCTCCGTCGATATCCTCCACTGCATCGAGGATTGGGCACCCGACAAGCAGCGCCACGCGTACGAGGTCATCGCGCGCTTCGAGCGAGAGGGGCTCGACCGCCTCCAGATCATGCCCGGTCAGGCGCCCCACCACCAGTCCACCCTGCTTGCTGCCTCTTGATTCCTAGTTTGTAGCTCGGTGACAATCGGTGTGGTGTGTGACTGCTTGCGATTTGTCCTGGGTATATGCAGGGGCCTCGGAGCTATGCGGCTTCCTGGACGCAAAGCAGATCAGGTCAGTCCTTGCTACCTCCACAATGCAGCTCAGCTCACTGTGTGTGTGGAGCTGCTCCAAGTTTGATATTGGTTTCGCCTAGTATTTCCACCTGCTAGCTTCCCTTCTAAGCCTATGCTTCAAAATCTCAGTCATACAGACGATCATGAATGAATGCCAAATGATATGTCAGAGTGCTTGTCTGCTTCGAAGTTGCTTTGCAGAAACTTGACACTAAGAGCAATTTCTCAGAGAGGAAAATTCATATTTACAGTGTACTGCTGGCTAAGGTTTCATTCATACATACTGCACATTTGTGATGATTGTACCATATTCTCGTCTAATTCATATACAAGGAGAACGTTCTCTGATTTTTTTTTTTTCTATACAATCGTGCCACTTCAAATGATGCCAATTGCTCGTGTTTTGCAATTCTGTGACTTGCTGCTAATCCAACCATAGAGCGTCAGAAAGAATTTGACTAACGTCGGTGTTGTACTGCTGTGTGATGAAAGGCTGATTTTCACTTCTCTAGTTTATTGCGTGTACCAGAGTGGGTACTATTGCTTGACACAAGCAATCGAAGTTCATGCCTAATATGCATGGATAACTGCAACTATTTTTTTGTCTATCAATAATTTCTTGTGTTAGGGCGTATATTCAGCTTTTTGATTCCCGGCCTCAAATTTTTGCAGAAGAGGTTTGATCACTCGTAATGTGAAAGACGCAGTTGATTTGTTTCACCAAAGATTTGGTGTAAGTTGTTGAATTACACTCCTGATGATTACTAATTCGGCATGCCTGTTTGGTTATTTCTGGCTCCATACCTGTGGAGTCTATTTTATCATAATGTAGTAACTTTTCCAGATTATTATGAGATCATGTTCGTATTATCCGTTCTCTCAGTGATCTTGTTCATTGCTTGTCATTGTGTTGCAGTAGTGAAGTGGGACATATGTACAATCTTTTAAAAATTATTACGCCATTGCATTTAGTGTGTTTATTCTTATCTACATTTGTGTTTGGGATTTCTGCAGATGACGTTCAGTCCTGCACTGAGTAGAGAATTTCGCCCCTATAAGCCAGATCCAGCCCCACTTCTTCACATATGCTCCGCTTGAACATTCCACCACACGAAGTGATCATGGTCAGCTTTATTAAATCTCAAGGATGATGTGAGTGTTATTTAACTGATTAGTTACAAGCTGTAGCGTAAAGGGTTGCCATATACTCCATTTGTTTTTTGTAGGTGTAGTAGGATTTGAAAAAAATCCTTTAGGGTGTACTTTGACCACCAATTTCTTTCCAATGTATGATCAATCGCTACAAATCAATGTCATATATTGTTAGCACACCCAGATTACTAGCTTTTATCATATACAAATATATTCCAATTACGAATCTGTTCATATGACTTTTAGACATGCAGCATTCATATTATTTGACAGTGTTGGTCAAAATTTGTGAAATTGGACTTTTATAATCCTGATATGCCTACTGAGAACAAGCGGAGGTAGTCACTTGCATTTGCACATCCTCTTCCATATTTTCAATTGGCATGATGAAATAACCATAAATAAAATTCCATGGCTTATGTCCACATTTGATTTCACCATAACCTTTTTTCTAAAAATTAACCCTGACTCTTTTGCTTGTAAGTTGTCCTTGCATAGCTGCATTATAGCTAAACCAACATAAATTGGTCTCATGTTCCTTTGCTAACTGCCCATTAATTTTACTAGTTCCTGAATTATTCGCTTGCTCTTTTTTGTAAACTATATAAACGGATGAAATTGGTCACATTGCGCTTTCACTTAATTACTTGCCATTTAAAAATTTGTCAGGTTGTTTGTGGAAAGAAGGCAGGAGCTTTTACTTGTTTGCTCGATGAAACGGGGACGATATGGTCCTCACGATTCTTTGCATGAGGAAGTTAAACCTGACTTCAAGGTGTCCTCGCTTACAGAAGTATTCACTGTGCTGGAGGAGCACTTTGATTTGGCACCAGTGCCTGCTGAGAGTACAGTATGACAGGGGAAGTTTTATTGACTTCCTCTAATGTGAAATTGGCTACCCAACCAATACCTTGAATAATGTGGACGATGTTGATGGTGTTAGAACTTCAATCATTCAAGTATCAATTGCTCTTCTACTGCAGCACTGCCTGCAGCCAGAAAGACGACGACTGTTCCAAAGGTCGATAAAATGTCTTAGAAATGGTAGTGTAGTGATTCGATTTGTTGTAAATCTATTATAATATGTTGCCCCTGACTAAATCAGTTTGTGTGGCTACTGAAATGGCCACAAGTATCTGGCAATTCGGAATACAACAATAAAAAAAAGAATCCATGTATATCATTCCTTCGATTTGGTTGTCTCAACAACGAGCATCATTTACTTCTGTTTGATTTTCTTCCGCTGAAGGCATTTCTGCAGCTACTAATTCATAATAGCAACTTGGAATGTTTTTGTCTCCTGAATTTTAGCTCCTGGGAACTATGAACACTAATAGTTTGGACTCTGGATAGAGATTTTTGACATGCACCTTTCGGATGAAATACAAGATGGCCGAAGTATCTTTAAAACAACTAACTCATCATGTGTAGCTGTTAGCATTACCAATCTCTGTTGTTGTTTTGTTGTTTTTGAGGGAACCATAGAGCTTCTTTCATTATCATAGGGAATATAATCTGCATGGATGCTAGCTCAACTAGCCAGTCCGAATTACATCAAGCCAAAAGAAGGAACGCCTCAATGTCAGAGATTGTGGAGGTACTATTACCAATCTCTTTTCAACTACTGTTCGCGACCGGTTTGAAAATAAAAATAAAAAAATCTGTAGCTCTTTCTGGGCCCTTCTTATCCAGAAGCTCAGGGTCATGGGGTCCATGTCTAGTACAAAGCAAACATGTCGACCCCAAGACAAACAAGAGCTTTGACCATGAAAGGCAACAAACAACACAGCTTTACGGCCTTGCTTTAGCCCAGTTCAAAAACATGGCCTGACCATTGCTCCATCAGAAACAGAATATGCTGCAGTGCAGCAATGGGACGAGTGGATGCCACGAGCACAGACAGTCTACAAATTCTATGCAGAAACATCGGTTAATCAACAGAAAAAACACCTCATTGCAGTACAGACAGGAGCAACAATTCCTTGTTCCATTATTTTAAGCCTCGAGGCACATGGGAACACAAGCTAAACAAAAAACAGCTTAGTCTGAAGGATATGATAGAATACTCATACTCTACCTTCGCGGGAAAAGCCACGCACACGTGAATGGGCAACCACCATGCCATCTTTCAACAACAGACAGAGATATTGAAGGAGACAATTGCAATTGTACTGCTGAGCTCCAAAACAAATACAATCAGCATTTGCTACTGGATACTTTGGCACACAGCGAAGTTTAGAAGCACAGGGCATAAAGATCCAAACAGTTTTCTAATTAAACTGAAACTCATAATCTCACCAGTTTGCCGCAAACATCACAATCTACTTACTACTAGGATAGTCACTTTGGCACACAGCGAAGTTTAGAAGCACAGGGCATAAAGATCCAAACAGTTTTCTAATTAAACTGAAACTCATAATCTCACCAGTTTGCCGCAAACATCACAATCTACTTACTACTAGGATAGTCTTTGCACAACTTAAAGAAGAACAGCACAACAGCAGCTGCTGGTACTGCAAAGGCTACAACTACTACCAGACTCATCACATGGCAAAACATAGTACTGCATTACCTAACACTAACAGGGCAACAACATTAAACTAAGCAACCACCACATCAGGCACCTACTACAGCAGACTAATTTGTTTCCTCCTTGATTCCTTTGAAGCTCCTCCCCTTCCCGCCAAAATCACCAAATTGAATCAGGGGCTGGCTGACTATCCCTCAGCCCGGCCAGCAAGTAGGAATCACTAGGATCAGAGCAGGATATCAGCCCTAGAGCCTGCAGCCTTCGGAAGAAGTTCATCAACGGGGAAGGCATCCTGCTCCTGAATCTCGTGGACGCGTGGCGAAAGGCCCCACATCCCAATCATCATCACCTTCATAGGAACACAATATGCAATCACTGCAGCAGCTACACAGGCGATGGCGAAGAGTAGTGTTGCCCCTCGGTCACGCCAGCTGAGGACAGCCTGCATCCTCTCACCCTGTGTTGCAATGTCTCCTACCACCGTCTGCACTCTCCCAGCCACACTCGGAGGCGGTCATATCGAAGGCGCCGCTACATCCCCACGGGTTGAAGGGAATGTGTCAAACTCCTCATCCAGCTCATCATCTGCACTGGCTCCATCTGCATGAGACAGCCTCATCTCCATGTGAGGCGGGTGCCTCGGACGGACTCTATACCTCCAAAGCCCAGCAAACGCCATGGCCAGAAAGGCTGTTGAAGGATCAACTCCGCATCACAAGGAACACACGAGGAATGTGAATACAGCAAGGCATGAATGCACCGGCGCTGCCAAGAGCGGACAAGCTCAAACCACCTGCCAATAGCAATAGGACCGAGAGCACACATTGATAAAGCGAAAAGAAATTTGCTTTGCTGCGCCCTCATGCTCCACAGGTTTGAACGATGATCAAGCATGTACTCAACAACCTCTTTGCCAAGGGGCTGCGGCACGTCCAAGTCGTGCTGCAACCACATTGCGGCCTGGGGACCCGCAGAGTCTCAACCTGGCACGAGGAGTGGCTCCGCATAGTGCATCTTAGAAGCAGTGGGCGTGCATAGGCATGGAACATGTTGCCAGCATTGCCACAGACCTAAGCGCACAGCCAGGTGAAGTTCTCCCATCTTCTTGACACCTGATGGATGCAGCATCAACAGAGGATAGGCATGGGTATACACCCTATCAGTCTCCCAGTGTCGAAAGCCGACACGGACTTTGCCAATGCAATTATCACGGACAGACACAGTAGTACTCCCAGATGTATTGTCAACATGGCAATTGTCAAACACACCAACAGTGATGACGGTGCAGGGGTCAAACACCTCCCATGTGTACTGCTCGTTCCACCGAGGGTACAGTGAGTCAACAAGAGCGCGCCGCGGTGATCCACTTCTGGCCATACTTTGCAACACAATAAGCATCCGTCGCCGCATTCCCTCTACCATCCCGCGACTTCATCGGCGTTAGTCCAGTGGCACCAAGAACACCAAGCTCAAGCACCCCAACCTGTGGTTTCCATAGCTGTTTTGCTGTTGGCTGGAGGTCGCTGCTGTAAGCTAATAGCCTCATCCAGAACATGGTAACCTCCATCAAGACTCAGCCTGAGATGCACACGGCGGCTCCCAAACCTGTGCACATTGTTGGCAGCAACATTGCCACCGCCAGTACCACGGTCCAGCCCAAACCACCTTGAAACTACTGGCTTCCAATCCCACCGCCTCAATGGCAGACACCGGCACAACAAGGCGGCCAAGCAACTCATCCCGTCCTGGGGACACACGGTCTTCCACAGACAGCACCAAGAAGTCTTCGAACGGCTCAGCCACCACAAACATCAGGTCTTCATTCCAGAACGGGCTTCCAGGTCCCGTGTAGACACCACGGGCGCCGGCCGTGTGCGCATAATCTGGCTCCCCACCTGAGCACGCACGAAGAGCTCCGGGAATCGACCGATTGCCAGGCGGGCCCTTGTCCATGGCGAACAAGTCCTGCCCTTCAATGACGGAGACGCGAAGATACCAGAGCTTGGGCGCGACGTACACCTTGGACCTGATGGAGCCAAGCGCCCCGTTGCCGTGGACGCCGGCGGCCCTGGAGTGCCAGGCCTCCGCGAAAGGACTCGTCGGCCTGGGTGCCGAACCAGACGGCGAGCATCACCTCCGCGCGCCGCGCTGCCCCCTGCGGTCCTCCATGCTGTACCACTGCGGGGCGAGCGTGCTGTCGGGCGGCGCGCGGCGCGGCACCCGGAGAGGTCGAACCAGACGCGGCCGACATGGTCGTCGCTGCCCCGCCCGCGCACGAACACCTCCACGAACGATCGACCGGATGGTCTCCTGGAGAAGGCGAACACCTGGTCCCAGTTGTGCGAAGGGACGGCCGGCGTGACCCCGCGGTAGTTGCCGAGCTTGACTCTCGGCGACGGCCTCGCCCACCATAGGCACGCCGCGCGCGCACCGCGCGCACGTAGAGTACTCCACCTGCTCCACCAGGTCGTAGGTCGCGCTCGCCTTGTCGGCGACAACGCCGCTGCCGAGGCGGGGCGCGTCTCCTTGAGCGAGAAGTCCCGGGGCCCGAGAACATATGCGGGACCGGGGTACGGGTCCGCGTGGTGGTGCATCGACACCGGCGGGCCATCGGGATCGGCGGCTGCGGCATGATGCCATGCGGCGGCGGGCGGCTGCACGGCCACCACAGGATGGTGCTGGTGCTGATGCTGCGGCTGCGGCGGCGGGGTGCGGGTGAGGGGTGCGACTGCTTCTTGGGCCCATTCACCGTCGGCGCCGCCACCACCTCCGGCCCAACCACCACCGCCTTGGCCCGGCTACTCCTGCTTGACTTGACGACAACATCGCCGGAGTTGACGCGGTAAATCTTGGTGATCTCACCGCGGATGTGGGAGAAGAGGCTGCGCTTCTCGAGGGTGAAGAGCTGCGGCACATCTCCTCGCCAGGCGCCGGAACGCCGGCGGCCGGGACACACGCACCTTGCCGAGGAAGTTCCGCCGTGCGAGGCGGTTCCTCCCTCCTCCTCCTCCACCGCCGCCGCCGCCGGCCCCTGGTCGCGGCGGCGCCACGTCGTTAGCAGACCCCGACGTCGATGGCGCGGTATGGCAGGCTCGTCGGGGTCGGAGACGACGGGAAGACGAGGCGCTCGTTCCAGACGGGGTTGACTCCTTGGGCCTGGCGGGTACGGCGCTTCTGGTGCTCGAACTCCACCTCCACGTACGGCGACGAGGAGCCCTGTCCGTCCTGGGCATGAGGTTGTGCGCCGCCACCACCTCCACCACCAGCTTCTCCGCCCAGCCATCCCTCCGGTCTCCGGACGGGAGGCGGCCGCCGATGAGAGTTCTACTCACAGATTCGAAATTTCCCCCCAAGATTTCCACGGGGAGAGGGATGGGTTGTTCTTCTTGGCTCGTGTGTGCGTTTCGGTTTCTGCTTCTGTTTGGGTTTTGGGGAAGATAAAATGGGGGGAGGGTTTATACGGATAGGAACGACGAGGAGGAGGGGGGCAGGCGCGCGTGAAGGAATCTCCATCATCGCAATCGATGAGCGGCTGGGCTGGGTCAGAAGGAAGGGAAGGAAGCGGAGGGACGGGGAGGTGCCGAGGCGGTGTGGGTTTCTGCTCTCGCAGTCGCAGCGGGGTGTCGCCGATGGCCGATGTCGCCGCCCGCCTCTCTGCCGTTGCTCTGCTGTCTCTGCCCGCGAGCTTCGCTTTGGGTGGTTTTGAGGCGCCGCGCGGGTTTTGAGTTGCCGTTGCCCCGTTGCCGTTTGGGTTTTTCGCTGCAGGTCGCTGCCGCCCGCCCTTCACACACTGCTGCGTTTCAACAGTGGTTGGAAAAAAATAGGGTGTGTTTAGATCCAAAATTTAGTGCAAATTTTGGGCGAATGTCACATCGGCGATTTGTAAGACGCTTTAGCTTGTTAGTGGTAAATATTATCCTATCGTGGCGTACCAGGCAAAAATCGCCTCGTAATATACATCTAACTGTGTAATTAGTTTTTTAAGTATATTTACGCACTCGATAAATGTGTATTCGGCGTTTGATGTGATGGGGCTCTTAACTGCGTGAAATTGGAATTTGCCGTTGGGTTGCTAAACACACCCGTTGCTTGCGGCCTGCCGCTCTGCTCGGGAGATGGGCAGGTGACGTCACTGCACAGCCAGCTTCGCATGGATACCACTGCTCCAATGGCGAGCGGGGGGGGTTGCCAGCGGCCAGCCGGCGTTTACTGGCCATGGATTCTTGTGGGCATGGGATGGGACAGTGAGATCGTCCTTCTTCAATGCAAAAGCTGGAGTAGGCATTGTACTCTGTAAACATCTTTTCGATACAAAAAGTGTTTCTACTCAAAATTCAAAGTTTATTGGTGTTTGTTAGAAGCCCAAAAAATTTCCTCTAAAAATTTCTCGTGATTCCCATACATCCTATCACATCAAAAAACATTCAACGCATCTCGAAAACACGCGACCGTAAAAACGTCATTTACCACTATAAAATTTATGGAAATAAAAAAAAACTAATCAAGACAGCTTTAATGTGCATATCATGGCATTCCATTCTTTTCGGAAAGAAATTCGCTAATATTTATCATCACTAACAAACTAAACACGCTACAAATAATTTAATACGTGGACACGCTACGAATTTTCAAATCAAAAATTTTGGCCTCTAAACACACCCATATAGCGTATTGTTGAGCCAAACGCAATTCATATTGATACCCCCTCTCTGTCCCCAAAAAAATGTTATTACTTACGCTTTCGGTAAAACGACTTTTAACAAATTATGCGATTAAAAGTATAATACCTCAAGATACATACTCAGAGATTAGCTAAAAAGATTCTTTTGAATCCTAGTTTTTAACAAATTTATTTGAAGATATAAACGTTCTTGGCGTATTTTGTCTGAACCGCTCAAAGTTGTGGACCGAAAACCTAAAACGGCGCATTTTGGGACGGATGGAAGATGTCAGTTCGCTTAAACTTACAGGGCTTATCGGTCGCAGAGCTATTAATCGAACAAAAGGCTAAGAAAATCGGAAATACGAAAAAGTTTCTTCCGAGAATATTTTTAAATATAGCATGTTGTTGAGCCAGCCAATTTTAAGTTTTATTATTTGTATAAACTATATTAGTATTCAATATAATAATAAAATAAGTTACAATGCCTACTCATCCATAGAATATATATTTTATAACAAAACTATCTGGAGCCATAAATGTGTTAATGCTGCTTTTAAATGGCCTCTCATTTACTCAAGAATTAAACAAAAAAAAAAGTAAGTTTAGCACTCATTTGTTCTAGCTTATGACCCATAAATAAGTAGGATTTTCCTCCTTTTCCATTTATTTAAACTGCAGCCATTATCTGTCGATATCTTTTTTAAGGAGCGTGCGACATTTTTTCTATAAGACTAATGTGTTTTTGAAAATGAATCCTAAAAATAACATTTAATCCCTCTATTCAGAAAATAATGAACTTTCTAGCATAATGCAAATCTAAGACATGTTAGGCTTGATAAAACATCATTAGCGTCTCTCGATCAACTTCGCCCTCCCAGAGTCCAGTTTTTGGGTGGCTGCTTGTTCAAAACCGGATTCAAAGCAAGGCTAACCTGCTGGTGAAGAAAGATTGTGGACTCGGATGTGTGTGAACTCTACAAAGGGGGCTTGAGACAGCCGATCATATCATGTCTACATGCCCATTCGCCTTAAGGTTCTGGGACACGAATCACGATCGGATGGGGACTATCAACGGGTCAAAGGGTCGATGCCCTTTGGAACATCATTAGATTTGTCATTAGGTATCTTTTCATAGTATACACATTTAGGGAGGTTGGGTGCGAGGTGTGGCCGATGCACCCAACCAACCAGATTTGAATCCTGTCTTATGGACCAAAAATTGATGCCTATTCTTTTGCTTAGTGAAACAACCTTCTAGCCTCCTAGGTTGGTTCTAATTTTATATATATATAGCATACTATCATAATGATGTTGTTTTTTACCTATATACTCCTATGTTTTGAAAAGATTTTGAAGTCCCACATTTCTTATAATTGAAACGATCTTAAGCTTGACTAGTAGAAGATATTATCTATATTTCTATTTTCAAGAAGCGAAAAAGTATGCCATGCTTCAAAACTTTTGAGAAAAATATTTTTTTTTTTACTTTAGGTTTCTTTGAATGTTTTCTTTCCTTTGTTTTGTAAAACAGGTTAGCCTTTCGTGATCGAAAGGAATACAAAATTCTTTTGATTCAAGCAACAACAAGTAAAGAAAACTTTGGTAAAGAATATGTTCATTAGTTTTTTTCTAAGAAAATCCTCCATTCTGAATGGAGAGAGAATACTGTAATCAATCTTGACGACTCAGCTTAGGTAGTCAACCTAGCTTTAAATCGAAGGCACGTTGGAGGTGGAACATGCGTGCGGCAGTCGTGTTCATTTATTTGGCGCGAAGCGAGGGGTGGACTCGTGCAGTGGCGAGGACCGACCGGCCGGCCGAATACCTCCCCGCTGTGCCGTCGTGTCCCGACGGGGCCTTGGATTGAAATGGATGGACACACACACACTACTGCTGCTCCTTGTCGGCATTGGCTTTGCTTCTCGGTGTTCGTGATATGTTGTGCAGGGCCGGCCTAGTTCATTACACCACCGTTAAGCCCCGGGTTTAATAGATATTTGATGCTGGCGATTAAATCTGGCTTGTCCAGCGTCGGTGAAATTTCACTTTTGCGTAGAGTGCAGGAGATAAAGGAAATTCCTAGGAGATAAAATCTTTGGAAGCCCCACGGCGTCGTTAGGCGTATGAAACCTTTATTGAGAACCTGAAATAGAGTTTCAATCTGGTACGCAATTAAACCATACAATGAGTAGAGGTCATGGACCCTCGGAGCCTACTTAAATCGTGCAGAGGAGACGCCTATTTTACGCCAAAGTTTCACATCTTCAAACCCGGAGCAAACTCTCCATCAGCATTTCACTAACAAAAACGCATCTCCAAAACATTTTCCACGGATCACCTCATGGGTCCAGACCAGTTTGATCCCCGTCCTAATTTAGACTAACTAAAAAGATTTTTTAAAACCCTAAAAGATTTTTTTTAAAAAGTACAATATTAAAGTTTGTTATACATTATTTGACTAAATTAGTAAAAAAATATTAATGATGGTTGTATAAGCTGGAACTGCATCGTGAAATATATTTTATAATATTCATATCAATTTAGGATAATCTTATTTTGACCTCTATTCCAACGTTGTTTGCTAAACCAAGTAGCTGTGTTTATACTGCTGCTTTCGTCTCATAAAATATGTAAATCTCACTTCTCAAGGCAGGATTAGTGTAGGTGTAAAATTATGTAGTATTTACCCCTCTTATTACCTTTTCCTATCGGTACAATCGTTGCATTTTAGAATGTTCTTTCCATATTTTGTGATATAGTATTTCCAATATGTGAGTCTTAGTAAAAAAAAATTGTTCTCAAGTCTACAGTCTTTTCGAGACCGAGCGAGTAGTAGTATTTTGCTTCCTCTCGTCCGCGTACCGCAGGCTGAGGTCGTGGTGCGGCGGCTTCCTCTCGTCTCGTCCACACGGCGGTTTTGCTCGGTGACGGCAGGTCGGCACGCCGGAGTTTGCTTCTCCGCGTGCGGACGGACGGAGACAAGAGACCACGAAAGCACCCACCCATGCTGCTGACGCTGATTGCCGCCGTAGCCTGTCAACCCGAAGCACCCTCTGCCGACGTGGCTCGCGACGGAAACAAACACGGAGGCTGCCTGCCCGGCCGAGTGTCGGGGCGATCGACCAGCTGCCATGGCGGCTCGCCCTTCTCTTGGCTTGCATTGCAGTTTTTTTATGACACGGCAATGGCAGTACTGTGAGCTCGCGTAGAGTAGGTATAGGCAGCAACAGCAAACAACGTCACCTACCCTCCGTCCCAATCAGCCTTCACCTCATTCCGCCATCTTATTCGACGCTTCGGCCTTATTTCAAATCGCACAAATATAATTTCATTTCGATACCTAACCTATTTTATCAATGAAGATATCAATATCGATTAATTTATTTTACATTTACATAAATATTTTAATAGCATTTACATGCAAACATAAAGTTTAAAAGCTCAAAACGACTCTAACCTATAAAGCATTGAGTGAATACTACCGCATGTTTGGCAAAGGCTAGTAGCACGTGCGGGATGCACCTGCTGGCAGTGAAAAGCAAGCAAGAGCGACGATCCATTCTTCGCACGCACACATCGAGATCCCTACTGGTGGGTCGGCTCGGCGGTTGCAGGGCCGTCGCTCACCTTCGTCCCGCCAATTTGAACGGGCCGCCGCACAACGGGAGCTGTTCTTCTTGTTAAAAAAAAACGAGACGGGTCACGGAGTATGTCAGCGACGCGTCCAACGCTGCTGCTGCATGCACGCACGCACAGGGAAAAGGAATTCGCCGATTCCAGCCATGCCGATGCAGACGCAGGCTCAGCTGCTGCATGCCTGCCGTCCATTGCTTGGCAGTTGGCATGGGCGATGGGTCACCTGGTCGCACCAAAGTCGTGGTTCGTCAGACGCACAGGCAGCCACACGGCCTGCACACGCCGGCGCCGGCCCCTCAAATCGTATCGTCCCGTCCGTGACCTGTGCCCGCCTAGCCGTCGGGGACCCTCGTCTCGTGCACACCACCCAACGTAACGTACAGTACCATCCCCTCTTGTGCACCAAAATCATGGACGTGTTTGGTTACCGGGCTTCATTAGCCAAACTTTATGAGAGATCAATGTGCTGGTATTCATCTGCTTCTTAAGATATGTCATATACTAACAAAACTTATAAATTCTCGTTGTAACAAATCTGTTACGATTTGTACAAAAAAAGTATGTAAAGATGACAGCCATGATGCAGTACTCACGAAAGCAACAAAACGGGAAAAAAGAAGAGTATAAGTGAGACCAGGAGGAATAAGAATTGCAATCAATTCCGAAACTTTTCATCAAACATGTTACCTGCAGAGAGAAGACACGCATCACAGAGTATGGGAAACGAAGCAACATCAAAATAATAATTGCATCATAGAGAGTTGGAGCTTGTTAGATCATAGATGTCTCCTCATCAATCTGACGCGCAAAGCCCAAATTAAAGTAGCACTCAGATGAGACATTCTAGATGATGTTATTTTTCACCCAAAACCCATCTCAGTGACCAACGTCTGAGCAACCTGACGTATGTCAATGATCTCAATAAAACATGCCTAACCACGAATGTCCCTGTCGTGGCATATATCCTTCTGGATTCCATCTCTCTAGGAGGGGATCAAGGGGCCAGTGAGGACAAGATGGAAGAGAAATCAGAATCAAGTAGTGGAGCTGACCTTGGCAGTCGAGGTCTCGATGCGAGATCGATGGAGTGTACAGGATGTGGAATGGATTGAGGGCAGACAATGGAGGCATCGTCGTCTTCATCCACGACGGTTGTGAACATCAGCACCCCCATCCCAGAACGGTGATAGGCAGGGTTTCTCTTTCTCAGAACCGGCTTGCGTCCATGTCTTCTGGTTGCCCTAGGCGGCAAGGTCGATGGCGACGCTTGTTGACATCGATCCATAGCAGCTCCTGCAGCCGCGGTTCAGCGATCGAGGGCGGGGGAAGTCATGGCGGTCTACGGCGGCGTCCAACATGGCGAGGCGTGGAGGATGTTGGCGAGGCGGTGGCGACCTTCATGTACGCTGCATCTCAGTATCCTGGAAGATGAGTAGAAGGCGGCGTGGCGCGTGAGGGCAGGAGGGAGAGGAGGCGTCGGTGATAGGCGTGCACGTGATTGTTGGAGCGTGATTAGAGGGAAAGGGGGTGGGCACATAAGACATGTATTGATTCACTGATTGATTCCTGTCTGCCTTCATTGGCCGATTTGTTTCCACTTTTGTGGGAGAAAAACTGTGGCACGGGGCAGCAAAGACGCGAGCTCGGCGTCGTTTGCATGGGGCAGAACTATGGGTCCCACCTTAGAAAATGTCAACACCAAAAATATCATTTGTTTCCTTAGAATGTTTGTTTCTTTTTTTAGGAAACATTTATTTCCATGATTGTGTTGGCTGTGGTTTCAGTGTTGGGAAAGGAGTGAGATCGCACGACATGGTATCGAAGGTGGAAGGGGAGGGGGATCGCACGGCAGGGTTGGCAAGAGTCGGGGAATAAAGTCGCACCAAAACAAAGTCTTACTTTTGGTCTTTTATGTTGTAGAGATTTCTTTTTTTAAGAAAACATTTATTTCCATGATTGTGTTGGCTGTGGTTTCAGTGTTGAGAAAGGAGTGAGATCGCACGACATGGTATCGAAGGTGGAAGGGGAGGGGGATCGCACGGCGGGGGTTGGCGAGTCGTGAATAAAGTCGCACCAAAACAAAGTCTTACTTTTGGTCTTTTTATGTTGTAGAGAATCGGTGAAATTTCGGACTATTGGGCATGGTCGAGGCATGGTCCTAGTGAGGAATGTCAAGAGCGTTCTTTTTGTATCTATCAAAAAAAATAAAAAAGAATACAAATGGGCCTAATCTGTAATCTGGGCTTGGAAACCCATCGCTCTCGAGTCCATTGACTACTAGTATTAGCAACCCGTGCAAGCCCATGTAGTCGAGTGAGGAGAAAGGAAACGAAAACCTCCCCCTTGTTGCCCCCAAACCCCAGCCACCAGCTACCAATGGCGGCCACCGCGATGGACCACGACGGCGGCGGCGGCGGCGACGTGGTCACACCAGGGGAGCTCCTCGGCAACTCCTTAACTCTCGCGGCCGGACGCGGCGCCTACGCCGACGGCCGCCCGTGCGGGCGTCGGTAACCGGGCGCCGCCGCATCGTGCCGCCCGCACCTGGCTCCGACGACCAGGTAGGGTTGGCTTGTCAGGGTTTTCCAAGTTCCTTTTGCTGGTGCGTGTGATGAGTTAGTTGGATTGGGCTGCAGAGATCCACAGTGGAGGTGGTGGGGCACAAGGCCCATGGAGCCGTGCCGCAGCCGGGAAGTGTCGTCATCGCCCGAGTAAGATGCTAAAATCCCTCAACAAGCACTATTTGACTCCGTTGCAGTCAGTTGTGTGGACGCCTATACTTGTCTAATACCATACTTGGATTGTGTGTACCCAGTGTTAATCTCTGTAGTTTCTGCTGTGTCATAATACTAGACATCATATGCTTTACACAATTACATACGCTACTTTTGTTTCTGCGGTAACCCTCAATGGCCATATGCATGCTCGTCTGAAATTCTAATTGCCACAAGCATCCCCTGGTTCAGGTTGGAGGTGGGGTGATGCATGTGTCTGACAGTTTGAGCCATCAGGGTTTGTAGTTTTAGGGGCAGACAGTGGTATTTTTCAGGCATCTTTGCTGAAGGAAGTTATCAAACATAGTTGAGCACACCACTTTATTTAAAAAGTAGAAGTTTGTAAACCTCTGATTCCTTGAAGCTGTTACTTTTGCAGGTAACAAAGGTTATGGCTAGAATGGCCTCTGCAGATATCATGTGTGTCGACTCAAAGGCTATCAAAGAAAAGTTCACTGGCATGATAAGGTCGTGCCTTCCCCGTGATTTTGTTTTGCTTTGTATCGCTTCCATCTTTTATTGTTTCCAGTTGATGACTTGCGCTACATACGCTTTAGTTGCTTTGCTGAATTTGATTCTTGGATTCATGCTCTTGTTCATCTTAGAGACTTACAAACAACCTATCACGGGAAAGTTTCTCATATATGTTACCTGTTTTACTTGCAGGCAGCAAGATGTTCGTGCAACTGAAATTGACAAAGTGGATATGTACCAGTCATATCGCCTGGGGACATTGTTAAAGCTATGGTTGTATCCTTTTTAGGGCAAAGGATGCATTGCAATAATTTGTTTTCTTCTCTTGTTATCAACCTCGGTTAAGTTCAATTGCCCTTGTGTTATCCACATCTACCTGCTTCAACTGCCGTAATTTTTTTTAATCTTCAAACTTTCGCTTTGAATATCTTCCGTGTTTGGAGTAGTTAATGTTTTTGGCTGTCTTTGAATCCTTAAATAATGTCAAAGCTTTCCCTTGGTGATGCAAGGGCATATTACCTTTCAACGGCGAAGAATGAACTTGGAGTCGTTTCAGCACAAAGTATAGCTGGTATGGAAGGGTCAATTTGTTTGTATGAATACACGGAACTGTTTCCATTATTCTAGATTTTGTTAATGGCTTCCCATGTGTTCCTTCAGGTGGTACATTGGTCCCAATCAGTTGGACTGAGATGCAGTGTGACTTAACTGGTCAAATTGAGCAAAGGAAAGTTGCGAAGGTGGAATAGATGTGCTGCCCTTCCTGACAAATGGTAAACATGTTAGTAACTTATCTTAAATTGAGTTTTCCCGTTTGTGGGATTTATGAACTTACATATGAAAGTCTGTTTTCCATATACTATGTAAATGCTGATGATTTGTTATATCATGTGGATTTCTTAAGCTCTTGTATAATGCTGAGAAACATGGTCGTCTGTCTTGCCATGGCCTCATTCATCCATTAATCACAAATTTCTTTGTTCTCACATTACAGGTGGTGATGGTGTACAAAATGTGGACCAGTGACACCAGGTCCTTGGGTGGACTACTGATTTTTGCGATGTCAAATTTCATTACAGCTGCATTCAGCATGATTTTAAGAGAACCTGGGCTGAATTTAACTAGATGGTTCACCATGAATCATAGCCATGGGTCCTGTAATCCAACAACCTTGTGATTTGTAACTCGTGAGCTAATGACATTACAGTTTTGCACCTGAGTTTTGTATAATTTTTGTTTGCTCATTGTTGAGATGTGTTGCCCTATCTTTCTGATATGATGGAAAATGGCTCGAGCTTTGAAGACTGGACTTGTTTCAAACGGGTCTGGTCAGTATTTCATCTGCTGACCGACCTAGGCTTTACGATAGTACCATGTCTCATTCAAGCTTCAACACTGGCTTTCAGGGAAGCTCTTCCAAAATTTGTCCGAACCCGCACGAATGGCTTGGTTAGTGTAGACCCATAGCGCAAGGTGCTCAATCAGTGGGATTGTATTCGGTAACAAATGCATAAATAACTGACAATGAAAACAATTTGCACGTATCCTCAGTGCTTCCATTCAAAATTGTTGCAGTAAGGATCTGTTCAACACGACCGTGAGTTCAACCAGAAACAATACTTCCATTTCGGAGGCGATAAAACTGGAACAAAAATCAATGCTAATGAAATGAATTATGGATGCTGAACCACCCACACACCACGCACAAGCAGCTCCTAGGAAACACCATGCTTATCTGTACAACCCATGAGACCCAAAATGTTGAGTGAAGCTGAGCATTCAGCTCCTGGTCATGATCTTGCAAACAACTGAGCAGCATTCAGATTGCAAGCAGCCGTCGAATCCCTAAGGCAGCTGCAGAAGCCATCTTCATCTGTAGGAATGATGCTGGCAGTGGTCGGTCCGAATCACACCAACCTAAAAATTAAATCATTCACAACTGCTCAGAAGCAGCTAAAATCATAAGGGATATCAAATTCTGGTTTTCAGGCAAAGAACTGGTTCGATTGTCATATATATTCTTTTTTTGTTGGCAACCAACTGGCAAATAGCTATGCTTACCTTGTCAATGTCTGTATGCGCAGGAGTTTCGTAGCGTGCTACTGTCACAGCTAAGCCAGATCCATCAGATAATCCAAAAACTGACTGAATCTTCCTGAATGTCCACAGGTAATGGGAGTGAGACACATAATAAGAACAACGAGATCATGATAGGAGGGAAAACAATACCCTTTTCCATATGTTGGTTCCCCATATACTACTGCCCTTTTATTGTCTTTCAGTGCTCCAGCAAGGATCTCACTTGCACTCGCAGTTCCTTTATTTACCTGAGAAACAACAGAATAAGGAAAGCAGAATGACATAAACAAGCAACAATCCAGGTCAAGACTTCTCATGTTTCAGCAGGTCATACCAGCACAACCAAAGGTTCCGATGCAGCAATCGTATCAGCTCCATCTGCCTCATAAATGTCACGAACACCTTGGCTATCGCATATATATACAATGACACCCTTGTCCATCCTGGTAAGGCAGGAGTAAAAGTTAATACTTCAATCAACTTATCAGTTAAATGTTTAAAAATTTAATCAACTTAGCAGTTGTTATTTATTGCAAGGCTACTGAGTGATGAGTCGCTAGATATATTGCGACAGCATGCACGACCTACACAAAGGTGACTGACAGAAGATAAGTTTATATAAAGCTTTTTAATCTGAAAATGAATATAGACAATTCACTTCTTCCGATAATGGACTAGATTTGTGTCATGGGCAGCCAGCAGGCTGCCGCCCCAAGGATGGCAACAGCCCGGTTAGTGGCTAGGAGATCAACTAGAGATCAATTAGCCCTTGATGTTAGGAGTTATCTGTTAGTGATTGATTAGATCCATTAGCCCTTGATTTTAGGAGTTACTTCCTCCGGGATGGTATTAGAAGTCGTTTAGGACAGCGACACGGTCTCCAAAACACAACTTTGATCTCTTATTATTATAAAAATATTTATGGAGATGTAATATATGTATACTTTTATCAAAGTATTTTTAAGACAAATCTACTCATATAATTTTTACATTTACAAACTCAACAACTTAAAAGTTATTGATGATTTATATTCCCTCGATGTTTGACCCAAACCTTGTCCAAAAACGACTTCTAATACCAGCCCGGAGGGAGTATCGGTTAGTGATTGGTTACCATATTGAAATGGCCGGCTGGCCTATATTAGTCCCCATCGGTGGGCAATGAAAAGGAAGAATTGAACAATGAAGAAACAATTCTAGTCTCCCTCAAGCTCTCAAGCTCTTGGCAAAGCATAAGGCCTAGTTACCCCCAAAATATCAATGTGCATGACAATTTGTTAGAACTTTTATTTACTCTGTGTGGTGATTAGGAGGAGTACGATCTGTTGTTGGGTGTAATATTTCAATAAACAAGAAAAGAAAGAAAGAACAGAGTTTCCATGTTTCTAGGAAAACATTTTTCGGCTTTGCCTTCCTTGATTTCCACCTTCCTTGAGTGTCCAAATCAGGAGCATCCATATCTCAGTAGCCACCAGGAACCAATCAATCCTCCATGGAGAAATTGATCTAAAAATATTGTGGAGATTGATTTTGCATTTCTATTGATGAATCTTTTCCCATTTGTGCTTAATACGAACAAGAACGTGGATATCACATTTTCTTCTTTTGTCATAATCTACGGTAACATGTGCGAATCATCGTTGATAATTTTTTTTTTTGAAGACTTAATTATCAATAACAATTAGAAGCTCCATTCAATTACTTGACAGAAGTTTCAATGGACTAATGGAGCCTATCCATCATAATGATGTAGCACAGCACCATTGCTGCCTTCATCAAAGAAGACATATGGTGACTGAGATAGGGGCATAGAGTGATGCCCTAAAAGGTCTTGGCATCTTGAGACTTGAGAGTTACTGATTATGCAACAATATGACAAACAAATCTCCAACAATGGCGACAATCACGGAGAAACAGGGGGAGACTAGGCTGCCAGTGGTTAGACCTCAGTGCTCCCCTGTTTAGTAAGCAGCTGCACAGGAAAATCTCATAAATGAATCATTCAGGCAAAAGGTACTAAGCCCCTAAAGTTCATTGATCAGCTTTAGTCTACATGCCAGTCCGTCTGTTCAAGTAGAAGGTACTGTAAAAGTTCTCTTTTAGAAAGCCAATTAGTAATCCAGTGATTTTTCTAGGTGCACCAGGACATATCCACAGTAAAGTAGACCACCAGACCAGACATGGATAAAGTTCAAATACCATGCAGCAATTTGGTTTAAACAAGCTTACCAAATCTTTGCAATTTGAATTCCTTCAGGAAAAAAGGCCACCACTACATAAGACAAGACCACGATAAAATTCCAATAAAGAAAACATTTAAAACATCAATATATACTCCAGTTTCTGCAGGTCCAAACCTGTTATTCCGCAGATCCAACACAAAGGATTTAACATTGTTGTTCCTTAATGTATTAATGGCTTCCTTAACAGATTCTGTTGGAGGGTGATGAATGACATAATCAGCACTTCAGCAGGACTTAGCATCTGAAAAAAACATCATGATGCTTCACAAATCGACATTATAACTTTCTCAAAGTGTCAAACCTGCAGCATTTTGGTTAAATGTTGTCAATTTGATGTAACCGATCTTTGAGCTATCTTTTGAGCCTGGAATCTCACACATCCTTGACCTCACTGGGTTTAAAGTGACTGTTTGTCTCCTGGAAATAATAATAAAAAGGATCAATCACTAGTTTTCAGTAAATGGGTTTTATCCTTTTTTTCTCACTATGTAAAAGGCGATTGTATGATTGGCTTACTTTAGAACAACATGCCTGGTATTGGTCCCACTACGAATAGACAAATCCACTGAACTTCCTTCAGGGCCCCTAGCAATTCAGTTGACGAAAGAACATCACCTCTTATTATTAAGAATATATAAAAAGCCTACACCTAGGGCAACCAAAACCAGGGAATACAAGTATATAATTATCTGTATTCTTTGTAACACTGCATTCTAGCCACTGATTTATAGCTACATAGCCATGATAGTTGGCCTTACTGTAAGCGTTCTGCGGCATCATATATATCCATGTCTTCAGTGCTTCGTCGTCAATTGCCAAAATGATGTCTCCAGGAAGAATGCCAGCCTTTTCTGCAGGACCACCAGGGGTGGCTGTCATGACAGCAACTCCTGAAGGTGATCCATTAATTGCCATTGGGTAACCAATCGATAAACCTACGCCTGTGAGTGCGCCTTGCGTACCAGACTTCCTTCAGAAAAGATAATGGCCTGCTTTATAAGACAGATTACACTAACTAATTGGATCAAAGGCTTTTATGGGAATCAATGACGAGTTTTATACCCATAAAGCTCTTCAATTTCTCAGGCTCCAAGAAACGAGTAAATGGGTCATCCAATGTTGAAAGCATTTTCTTGATTGCTGCATCTGTAATTCAGTACTGATTAGGCAAAATAGTCATATGGAATCGAAATTGTACAGTGTGATGTTTTGCTTTCACAGAGTTCTGGATCACAGAATTCCCGTAGATAATTAGTAATATACTAACACTGCAGTTTGATAATTTAGCTCCTAGCGAAGGAGATACATCGTAATCTGTCTGTGATCTTGGGGCAGTATATGATGGTTGTTTCCTTTAAACACTTAAAATAGTCCTTAGTGTATGACAAATGTATTTTAAAAAAACTTCATTAAATGATTGCCAAATGCCTAGTTACTCTGACCATTGATAGAAATGCGGTTGTGATACTGATGTATGAAAGGCAAGGTTCTAGTTCTCTAGTTATGAAACACAAAGTTGGGGCAATATGCAGGAATCATACATGTTTCTTCCCTTGTGTTCATCGGTTCATTGCGAAGGGCATTTTCACGGTATCTAAACCAACTTTGGCCATTGAAAGATTTGTCATAGTATGCTCGATCAACCGCGCGCCAAGCCTCCAGGAAAAGCAAGTTTTCCTCTGTAAGCGCCGATGCTTGGATCCCACAACAACCAATCACACAAAGGCGTCAGCAGATACAAGAAAGAATGCCGAGAGATGATAGAAAGCCACATGGTTGTACCGATGCTGGAACACTTACACGAAGGTGCTGTATAAGAAGCTGCTGAGATGGACATCACCAGCACCACCCCTAAAACGACACGTCCGAAACCAGCAGACATGAAGTGCCTGGATGCCCCATCTGCGCTCATGGCCTTGTAGCACCGGCTGAGGTTGCCGTGCAAGGTGATCATCAGTGAGGAGTAACGAGACATCATCCTCCTTATTGGCCGTGTCAATCTGGACACGGATGGTCCACTCGCCAAACACTCGGTGGATCTCCTGGAGCATTGCTTCTTCGTTCCGGCGAAACGGCAGGCTGCAGCTCGCAGTGGTGGGCGTGGCACGGGTTCCCATATCGATACGACTGCTACCTGCGGTTCAGTCAGCAATGGTTACGAATTGAAACATCAACACGGCAACACTAGAAGCAACCATCCGGACTCTGGAGAGCAGCAGCAGTAGCCCCTCACCCAGAACCGACGCACACGAACCCCACCCGGTTACCCTGAACCCAATTGCTTTCTTGAATTATTTACTAACATCAGAGGTTCAAAGAAGGAAGGAAGGATGCGACAGCAAGCAGGTGGGATCACCGTGTGAAGGCGGCGAAGGGACGCCCGCGACGGCGAGGCGGAGGACGCGGCGTCGGAGACGAAGAGCGGGCGAGAGCACGTCGCCATCGATCTCTACCCTTTTTCGCTCAAAAGGCGATGGCTTTTCGAGTGGAATGGAGACTGGAGACGGCGAGGGCGAGAGGCCTCCCTTTTTCTGGGGTCGCCGCTTTTCCAACGCCAAATTGGAAAAAGAAAATTCTTCTGCGAGGAGAGGAGAGGAGCGGATAATGGCCACGGATTGCCAGGCGCGGAGAGCCGGAGAGACCACGAGCTCGCTCAGCTGGCCTGGAAGACGACGACAACGACGACGACGACGACGCTGGATTGGGCTCAGCAGTCTGGCCCACCACTCTGACGAGGCTGCACTTTTCCCGGGCGGGCTGGGTGGTTGGGCAACGTCCACGCCACGCGATGGCGACTCGTGTGTGTGCCGGCCCAATGAGGTGGCATTTATTGGGCTGGGCCGTATCTGTTCGAGGCCCACTTGTCTGACCTCGCTTCATCCTCTCAACGAACCTAACAATTGATTTGCTGAACACACACAACACCTACACCGCCGGCGACTAACTAAACCCTCGTCAGCCGCCCGCCGCCATGGACGCGGGCGACGCCTCCACCTCGCTTGAGCCATCACCGGCGGGTCCCACCAGGAGGAGCACAAGGCCAGGCAAACCGCCGAAGCGATTCGTGCACACCGCGATCCCGCCGTCCATCCTCTCCGATCCGACCCTGGCCGCCGCCGCCACGTCCCTCCTCCCGGCCAACTACAACTTCGAGCTCCCGAAGACGGCGCACCGCATACGGTCCGCGGGCGCCCGCCGCGTGGCGATGCAGCTCCCCGAGGGCCTGCTCCTCTTCGCGCTCCCGCTCTCGCACCTCCTCGCGCCCTACCTCGAGCCCGACGCGGCCAACGACGTCCTCGTCCTCGCCGACGCTACCTACGGGGCCTGCTGCCTCGCCGACCGCCCCGCCAGGGCGCTTGCCGCTGACGTCCTCGTCCACTACGGCCACTCCTGCCTCGTCCCCGTCACGTCCTCGCTCCTCCCGGTGCTCTACGTCTTCGTCGAGATCCGCGTCGACGCCACACGCCTCGCCGCCGCCGTCCGCAACGCCTTCCCGGACCCCGCCGCCGCGCCCCGCCTCGCCATCGCCGGGACCGTGCAGTTCATCGCCGCCGTGCACGCCGCGCGCGAGATGCTCACCAAAGAGGGGTACCGCGACATCGTCGTGCCGCAGGCGAAGCCGCTCTCCGCCGGCGAGATCCTGGGGTGCACCGCCCCGACGCTCAGGAAATCGGAGGAGGTGGGGGCGGTGGTGTTCGTCGCCGACGGGAGGTTCCACCTTGAGGCGTTTATGATTGCCAATCCCGGGGTGAAGGCCTACCGTTTCGACCCATTTCTCGGGGTGCTCGTGCTGGAGGAGTATGACCATGTTGGCATGAAGCAGGCGAGGAAAGCGGCGGTGCTGGCGGCGAGGAAGGCCAAGAGCTGGGGAGTCATACTTGGCACACTGGGGAGGCAGGGGAGCACCAAGGTTCTCGACAGGGTGGTAGAGCATTTGGAGGAGAAAGAGTTGGAGCACACAGTGGTGCTCATGTCGGAGCTTTCCCCGGCGAGGATGGAGCTGTTTGGAGATTCGATTGATGCCTGGGTGCAAATTGCTTGTCCACGATTGTCCATTGATTGGGGGGAGGGTTTCAAGAAGCCAGTGCTGACAACCTTCGAGTTTGATGTTGCGCTGGGCTATGTCCCTGGGTGGTGGGAGAAGGGGAGTAGCGAATGTGGTAGTGGGTGTTGTTCAGGATCAGGAACTTGTGGAAGCTGCAATTGCAGTGGTGGGGATTTTGGTGGTGACTACCCAATGGATTATTATTCGCAAGATGGAGGTGATTGGAATAGCTGCTACATGAAGAAGAAGCCATCTACTGGCGAGAGGAAATTGCGGGTTCGGATTGGTGAGCACTCAAATTCTTAACACTTCATACACAGCCTCTTTCTGCAGTTTGTCTTGGTCTTATCCTACACATTAGAACTTGGACGATCATGTCATTGCACTTAATGTTGGTTAAGCGATTAATATTTGCATATGTTCAAACAATCACTGTAAAATTTAAGATGCATGCATCTTGCTGTTGAACTGACCTAGTAGCTTATTTTAATTGGTCAAAACTCTGGCATCACATGAATCATACTCCCTCCATATTGGAAAAGGAAACGTTTTGGATAAGGTTTGGGTCAAACATTGGGAATATAAATCATGAATAACTTTTAAGTCGTTGAGTTTGGAAATGTGAAAATCATATCAATAGATTTGTCTTTAAAATTACTTTCATAAAAATATACATATATAACTTTTCAATAAATATTTTTATAGAAAAGACAAGTAACCCTGTCGCTGTCCTAAACATCTTTCTTTTCAAGTATGGAGGGAGTACTTATATGACCCAATATGCTATTTCCAATGTGGTTAAAATATACTACTATGCGGTTAGAGTTAATATTAAGATGCAGGGGAGTGTTTATAGCCTCAAGGAAAGAAAAAACTGAACATTAGGAATGCTTTCAAATGTTGTACAAAATTACAAATATGTAGTTGTGTGTTGATGTTTTAACCTCTCACCTTAGTTATGTATGACTGACTGTATGGAAGTGTGTTAGTTCAATGGCAGGGAGAAGTTTCATTTTAGTCTAATGTCACAGAAGACTGTAATCTAGTTGTGTATATGATATTTAGTTTGAGGCACCCCCATCGAAAATGGAATGGTCGTCCCTTGTTTTGGTAGGATGAACCCATTCCTAATTATTAAGTTAACCATGTGCTAGTGAGAGATGGGGGGTGGTAATGGATCAACCTATTCCATTTCTCAAGCCAAACAAAATTGTGAGCGAGTAAACTGTGGTTACTTTATAAAAGCAGGGTTGTCCTCCGTAAAAAAAAAAATGAGTAAAAAGGTGTGTCATACCAAACACCTCCGTAGTTCTGCAAACTTGACTTTGATGCAAAATGTCCTGGTTTAATTGTGAGGTCGTCATTTCATGGTTATACTTATATAGCATTGTTTTGATCCCATTTTTCTGGTGCAATTGTTTATGTTCTTTTGCAATTCTAACTAGCAGGCAACAGAGTTCAAGCTGAGGGTAAGCGTGGGAATCAGGACTCTTGTGAGGTAGCAAGATGAATAGAGATAGCTTCATGGCATTCAGAAGAATTTTTGACACCAGGTTTAGTGTGGTTGTACACAACGCTAGTTAGTTACCAGAGGCAAATCTTGTGACAAGTGTACTTGTATAATTGTACTCCACCCTTCATCATGTACTGTAAATTTGTATCGTACAATCTTTCATGGTAATTGGTAAGCATCTTCCCTAGATTGTTTTAGATGTGTCAAAGTGGTTTACATGTCTCATTTTCTTAGGGAATTTACATGTCTCATTTGGGCTAAGCTAGATAAAAAAGAGCAATGCTTGATACGTTGGGCTAAAGAGCATCTCCAATAAAAAATATGCAATATAAAAAACTGGTTGCTCCAACAGATTACTCATCCACCCTTTCTCCTATCCACTTTGGCCTTGTTCTGTTCATATCCAAACTTGGGGAATGAACCCTTTCTCCTATCCACTTTGGCCTTGTTCTGTTCATATCCAAACTTGGGGAATGAAGAGGGTTGAGCTCGACCTCCTCGGATAACTTTGGAGATTTTCTGTTCAACATAGTAATTTCCACTTTGGAGAGGGTTGAGCTCGACCTTGTTCTCCAAAGTTATGTTGTGTTAGAAAAAAAAAAAAAAGGCTAATTTTGTTAGAAAAAAAAAAAAGAGGCTAAACTACTACTTATAATAGATCACCTATGTAAACTTAATCTATTAGATATGTTCCAAGCTAGGTAAAATGAGCTATGCTTTGATACAGCTCAGTTATCAATGCACGGAAATTTGACACGCTTAAAATTATTTTAGAAACAGCACATATTTGCAACCGTGATACATATCACACGTAACACGTATCTAGCACACAGGAGTAACCATCATCAGCCATCCAACACAACATATTATTTAAACAGTGGGTAGGTTCACAAAGTGTTTCCAGGCCAAACAAGGCAAAATAGTTCTAGTTCCAACGACAGATCTGGCCTATCCCGACATATATGCAAACTCTTATAATTAAGGAATTTCAAATTTCCATTGCCAGCACACAGCGCAGGCAACCACCTTCGTGGAGCAGGTGGAACGCGTCGTTGATTTCGGACAGGTTCATGCTGTGGGTAATGTACTCGTCCACCTTAATTTCCTGCAACAGCGCAAATTTTGGTTGAGCAGAGAACAAAATTTCATCCAACACTTGATTTGACAAGTGTTCATGATAGTGCAGTACCTTGTTCATGTACTTATCAACAAGCCATGGGACCTGGGATCGGCTCTTGAAGCCACCGAAAGCTGTTCCCTTCCAGACACGGCCAGTCACGAGCTGGAATGGCCGTGTGGCAATCTCCTGGCCAGAAGCAGCGACACCGACAATGACAGAGGTTCCCCAGCCCTACAGGTGGCACCCCAAATTTAAATAAGTGAAAGGGAACTATGTAGTACTTTCAAATAGCTGAATAAACAAGATACAATTCAGACATAAGCAGCAACACCCAGATACTGCTATGGGAATGCTTACCTTGTGGCAGCATTCCAGTGCAGCCCTCATAACTGAAACATTTCCAATGCATTCAAAACTGTAATCCACGCCACCATCTGTAAGATCAACTAAGACCTGCTGTATCGGTTTGTCATGGTCTTTTGGGTTGACAAATTCTGTAACTCCAAAGTTCTTTGCTGCAAACAGTGAAAGATTAGAGGAGGCATACATTTCGTAGGTATATATGCAAGGGATTGAATAATGAATACATAGTTTATTATAAATGATAGCTCAACTAGCACAACTGCATCTCCTGTAACAAAAGGAAATTTGGACTAAGAAGCTAAATCCCACTGGATTACTTGTATCAGGTTTGTATATTTGCACTAATGGATTGTTTTGGGGATCGACAATATCCCCAAAATGTACCTTTGACCATTGGGAATACATTAACACAAGGAAATAAAAAACAGATTCAGGAAGTTCAGAACTCACAAGTCACTCAGACTCAGTAACTACAGTTGTTGCATCAAAGTTTTCCTGCACTTCATATATTCATAAACAATATGATTTTGAACTTCTATTAGCTGGGGCGGTAGGTATACTGCTTACATGGTAGAAATTATTAGATTTAGCCCTACACAACATAACTTTGGAGATTTTCTGTTCAACATGAGGAAAAGGAGGGAACTTGTAACAAAAGCAACAGAACTGAGTAGTCTCCATTTATTAACAGGTAACACAACTTGGGAAATTGGATTTTCCCATTTCACCCACTGATAAACAAAAAACAACACAAGAGGAGAATAAAGGGTCGATGAAGCAAGGATATAAACCATACCAACATCAAACTTTTTATTGTCAATGTCAATGCCAATAATTCGAGAAGCACCAGCAGCTTTTGCACCCTCAGCAACCTAAACGGGAAACTCAGAATTCAAAATCCTATTCACTAACTCAGGTTTATGAGAATGACCTAATACCAATAAGAGAAACTTACTGCAAGTCCAACTGTACCAAGGCCAAAAACAGCAACAATAGATCCAGCTTCAACCTTTGCAGTATTCCACACTGCTCCAAGACCTGGATGATTGTACTTTGTTAGATGTATGGACAAACAAAACACCACTTATTATTGGAACATATTTAGAGGATAATGAGAAAATATGTAAAAGTGCTAAGCGGCTAAACATGTTGTCAGTAGTTCAATCAATGTAGCATCGGTATGGTTATTCATAAGTATTTCATTTCACAGAATACAAATAGGGATTTGCATCATCACAAACAGAAATGGCGTGCGAGTTTCTGCATGAGGTCAAAACAACTAACGTTTTGCTAGTTGCATAGATCATAAACAGATGTAAGAACATTTTTGTGATTGAGTATGTTAAGAAAACATTGGTGCTAACTATTGTTGTTTAGACACAAGCATAAATAATGAGAGAAAAAAAACGGTGGTGGTGATACAAGTATACAGCAATACACTAGGCAGACAAACATTCAAAGTTACTTAGCACTAAGCCACACGACAATCTGTACGACAGGATAACTGTCCTGAGGATCAAGGAATCCTCAAAAGAATGCGGTGTGTGAGTGGACAAATACGTAGCCTGAATTAACAATTTATATCCTAAATATAAAAGCCAGTAAACATGTATGAAAAGAACATACCAGTAGGAACACCACAACCGAGCAGGCAGACTTTATCTAGGGGTGCCTGTGGGTTGATCTTTGCAACACTGACATCATGAACTACAGTGTACTGGCTGAATGTTGATGTCCCCATGAAATGGTAAATGGGCTTTCCGTTTACAGAGAACCTGCTCTTCATATCATTCATCATAACACCTACGCCTGTGGCACCACGAACCTTACCACAGAGATTGGTCTTTCCACTCTTGCAAAACTTGCATTCTTTGCATTCTGCTTGGTAGCAAGGAATGACATGATCCCCAGGCTGCACATCAGTTACTCCTTCGCCAACACTCTCGACAATCCTATAACACAAAAGGAAATTTGTCCATCACAGCCCAACAATCAGTTACTTCGTGTATGAAACCGAAGCAAATGTATTGTGCTTATTACCCAGCAGCTTCGTGGCCAAGAATGCAGGGAAAGAGACCCTCAGGATCCTGGATAGAAAATGTAAGTATTAATATCGTTCTAGTGTTATGACATGACCACATGGCCAACTAAATAAATACCTGCAACTGCACAGCATGCGTCTAACTAACAATACAAGTTTGAGAGGGAAGTAGGAAAAAGTCTTACAGCGTGCCATCAAATTCTCGTATTTATTTGTTTAGAAACATTTTTTTTACCAACCAGTCTACAAAATCCTAGGAACATAGCCACAAGATGAAGTGACAAAATATGAACAAAACGCCAAATTACATCAGAACAGCGACTGTCCATCAGCGTCAGGATTGCCATTTGCCACTATGGCTACCACACCCATGCGAGTGACTGGTTCATAGAATTCCAAGAACCCTAGATTGGAACAAAAAACCCAAGCGAGTGTGAGTGAATTGGAGGAAAAATACAATACCTTGCCGCTCCAGGTGTAGTGGTCAGTGTGGCAGAGCGCGGTGAAGAGGATCTTGACGCGGACCTCGCCAGCCTGCGGCGGCGCCACCTGCACGTCCTCGATCACGAGTGGCTTGTTCGGCTCGTACGCCACCGCCGCTGCACGCACAGGCCAGCCATGAACCCACACGCCAGATCAAATCGCACGTCGTATACGAACACCACCACCAACAGGAAACTACTACCACCACCGATGCCAAGAAGCTAGAGAAGACAAGATCAGGTTACCTTTGCAAGTGATGACCTGGCCCTGGGTGGGGGGAGCCATTGCTTCCTGGGGGAGTAGGGGTTTGGGTGGTGGATGCGATGGAGACTTGGGGAGGCGCAGTGGAGGAGAGGAGGATGTGGCTGTGAGGTCCCCGGGATATAGGGAGGGGAGAAGAAGAGCGGCGGGCGGAGCAGCCGAGCAGGTGGTGGATGAACTGGGCTGGGCCCGCTCTGGGCTTGGGCTTCCCAAATTATTGGGATATTAGCCACCTTGGCAGATCAGTCTGAGATTCTGATCTCAAAAAAATCAGTCTGAGATTCGTACAGATAATTTTCTTTTTAATCCCATCATTAACAAAAAAAAGAAAGAGATTCACGCGGAACATAATTAATGATTCCTAGTACTGAGCTTTGGATTAAAAAAAAAAGATACTGCCAACTCTTGTTTCCTGTCTGGTTTCTTGTTTGTGAGCTTGCAGATTCATAGGAAAGATCATGCTCTTACTCATACATTATAATTAATTATGATGGTAATAAAAAACAAAAATTTACAGTTCTGAGTAACAGCAGTACCACATCCTGAAAGCAAAATTTTGAGTACAAGCAGTTCCCTATTGACCTGTTGTGTTCATTAACAATTTGTTTTCAGTCAGTCCCAAACTGACCTGCATGTTTGCTTCAGGATCTTCACCGATTATTCGTAATCACAGACAACGGCTCTTTATTTTTTGTACAGAACATTGCATACACTGGTATACACAAGGTTCCAGTGTCAAAAATATAGCTATTCACATGCCAATTCGCTATGAAGGTTTGCCTTATTGGGAGCATAGAACGGCAAGGCATGAGGTCCACAGCTTCAGCAAGTGTCTGTCAGTTACTCCGATTTGTTTTCAGATTTAATCTGTTGGGCTAGCAACAGCAGCCCAAAAGCTGCGAATAAGGATAGGCCGGTAGATGTGTAGCCAAGAACAAGCAGTGCGGTCTTGAGCGACTGTTTTTGGAAGAAAAAGTAATGTGAGAAGTTAGCTGGAAGGTCAATAGAACTCACAAGTTGACTGAACTTTATAATATTCAGGTTAGCTATATTTTATTACCTTGGCCAGCTGCAACGCATTGTCATTTGCGTATTGCATCGTACTGTCAGGAACATTTTGCACGCCTTGTGCTAGTTGCCATGAGATGAATCTGGATTAAGAAACAAGTGCCAGATCAGATGTATTTACTTCCTAATATCAATGCACTAAACCAGCCAGTAGGGCATTCCAATGATGATGCAAAACTGCAGAATATGTATGTGGAGGTGAATTCTTTGGACATAGAATATGACAGAATGACAGAATGACCAGGGTTCAAACCTTGTTTCCACGCCAGGGGGGCCATTCAACACTCTACCGCATGACAAGAAAATAGAAGGAAAAAAATTGTAGTGTGGTGTGTGTCTACAATCAAGGGCACAGCTAGGCTATCCATTTGATAAATGGTGTTAACTAGTTGCAGAGGAGAGTCTTTTGGCGACAAACCAGGAATGTGAAGTGAAGCATCTATATCATATAAAGCATCTACTATATTTCCATATGTATTCACATGTATACTTGACAATTGACCAATATCAATCTAGCGAAATCCAAATTATACTTTCAGAATAAGAATTTTGGGGTAGTCTGGATATTACCCAAAAATTGCCGCTACAAGCAGCACCGATATTGGCACTTTCAGCAGTCACTTCGAACTCAAGCTCTCCAAACTGGCAGGAGCAAAGGACGAGATTTAAACCATGTTCACAGTTCACATAAGGGTCATTAAAGTGGTTGGAATCTATTACCTTAAGTCTCCTTTTTTCTTTCATAGCCTGAACATCAGATTGAACCACTGGGCGTTTTGATAGTAGCTTACCATTCTTGATCATTGTTTCAGCAATCTACAGAAGTACTACAAAAGCATGTTACATTTGCACATGCCCTGTGGCTTAATCTCTTGACAATAATTCATACAAGGTAAGTTAGCAATGATGCAGAGAAACAAAAAATGCCATGCTGTCAGTAGTGGATATTTGTCTTGCTGGAATCTCTTTTTTTAAAAAAAAAAAACAAATGTTTATGTGGAACCATTTTTTTTTAGCAAACCTGCAGCAGATGATTGCCGGCCTGAACTTTACATATAAACCACGTGTTAAGGTCAGAGCATACAAGATTTGTAAAGGTATGTGGAACCATTTTGATCCGGCGATTCCCACTCATAGCATCGTCAAGGAATAAGGCCGACCGCAACCAATGGTTAGAGTGTGAGCAAATAGCTAACCTTCTTGAGTTCTCCCTGTCCATACTGCCCCATTGACTGAAACCTCCTTCCAGCTGACACCAGCCGCTTGCCAAACGCTACACTATGTAAAGCAAACAGCAAGAGATGCAACCTTCAATCAATCGAGCACTGAATGCTGACAAGTGAAAACATCATATAGATGCAGTCCATGCCTGATTTGGCGCTGCTTGGCGTCAAGTAGGGCTCCATCGACGGCAGCTGCTTGGCAATGCTATTCGATGCTGACGTATCAGCCAACTCCCATGATTTTGCCAGGTTCAAGAGCAGATCACCCACTTCTTGGCCACACTATGTCTCAGCAAAGAAAGAGCATTGTAAGCACGAAACCTCTAGCATACATATATCCAATTGCCGAATACTGAGTTTTTTGGTGCATATGCCTACCTCATCGAGAACTGGCCCGTTGGAGAGATCAAACGCGGCATCATTGAGCTTCAGCAAAGGAAAAAAAAAAAAAAAGTGCTGTTATAACAAAATATATTTTCCCACCAGAGAGTAGGATTTCAGTGTGGGAGTTGTATGATGCATACTGCTTACTAAATTAATATGCTACTAGTGATACTTTTACTAGTAGAGAGCATAATATTCTGAATGGAAATTTTCCACTTTGGTAACAAATGTGGGAACAAGCATAAGCAGGCAGAAGTTTAAAAGAAAACGATGAGGCACACTTACGTCGAGACGAAGGTCGCGTGGGAGCTGAGCGAGGAACTTGGGCGGAAGAACCAAGCAATCCTGCAACCAACCAATCAAATTACCAGCCGCACGGCAGGGAAACGGTTCAAAAGCTAGGAACTAGAACAGCTAGCGGCGTAGACTAGAACACTGGAGGAAGCACATCGTCTTAATATACCGCGAGCTCCTGGAGGAGAGGCAGGACAGGCGGCTCCTCGTCGGGACTGTCGCCGCCGGCGGAAGTGGAGGTGGAGGCGACAGGCTTGGGGAGTCGGAAGACACGGCGCGCGCGGAGGCCGGGGACCTACACCTCCGGAGACGCAACCTGGAGGAGGCCCCGGACGCCCGGTCGGCGGCGGGGAGGAGCGCGGCGAGCAGTGGGCGGCGGAGGACGGCCGTGGCCATTCGGAAACGGCGGCGATGTTTTCCTGTTGGTTTTCTAAAATATTTTCGCTTGTGGTGTTGGTATTTTCGGAAGGAACGGAATAGTGAGTGTGGCAGTTCCGGTTGGGCCCACGCTATCTCTTCGCTTCCAATGGAGGCGCTCGTCGGCGACAAAGCGGATCACACACAAGACGGCGACGCAGTCACGCAAATCCACACCACCTCTCACTAGTAGTAGTCCACTACTCGGCGTTGAGGATGCATGATCAAAAGATTCATAAGACCTCAATGTTACTTCTCACTTTTGAATTGTTTGGGTTTAAAATGTCCTAAGACTTCTCCGGAGACTTTTTTTATATAAAAAAAAAACTCTTCAAGAGATACTTTTAGTGACTAAAATAAGTCTCTCGTGTTTGATTTCTAGAGACTCTGAGGTTGTCTGCACCACAGTACTGGACGCGGTACTCGATTACCGCTTTTCGATAAAAAAAACCGTCTCGGTGCTTGGATGTGGATCGCTATCGAAGCCGCGGTCGCGGTATTCTCGGTGTTTCCCCATTCGACCTCGATGCATAGCGTGGCGTGGGGACCGTCGTCCGCGCACTCGCCCAACCACCGGCCTCGCATCCCCGCTCGCCGCCGCGGTCGGCCCTTTCGGCGACGGAGGAAGGGCCGCCCTAAGCCGGCCGCCGGGACGACCATACCACCAGCCTCGCATCACCGCGCTCGCCGATGGAGGAAGGGCCGCCCTAGCCGCCGCCGGGACCCGACCATGGACGCGGCGGTCGTCGGCCATGGATGCTCGGCCCGGGCCGGATCCGGGGAGGGGATGAGGGAGGCGGGCCGGTTGTCTTCTGCGAGTCCCGGAAGGCGGATCTGCCCCCGCCTCGAGCTGCGACCGGCCCGAGCGCGCGCGCCCGGGGCGGGGGGAGGCGCCGCGAAGGCGCGTCCTCAGCCCGAGCCGGCGTCTTGCGCCGGGCTCTATGCTCGCCGCGCTCGGGGGGAGCAAGGGGGGCTCGGGGAGGGACCTCTAGCACCCCTGCCGCCGCCGCCGGGCTTTGGGCCTCTACGCCCCGGAGATCGGCGGAGGGAGCGGGGGACCGGCGGCGGAGGGAGGAGGACGCAGATCGCCGAGGCGGAGTGAGCGAGGTGGGAGAAAGAAAATCGACGTGTGGGACCCAATCGTGGATGAAGTATGGGATTGAGTATGAATGGGCCGCAGCAAAATTGTATATAATCGTGTGGGGCCCTCGAAAAAAGCTGCATAGAGTATGGTTTAAAGTTCTAGCAAAGTCGGATAGCCTAAAAAGTCTCCAAACCAAACATGGCCTTTGGGTTTTAACTTCGTTACACACTTATAAATATTGTGTTCATTAAATAACCTTAATTTTAACTAAATTTTTAGTGAATACCATTGATATTTAGTCTCCGAATAAGTTTACTATGAAAATACATCTCATACTTAATTTAATGGTACTTTTTGTTACTTTAATAGTCAAAGTTCAAATCATTTGAGTTTTGAAAAACAAAAATACATTATTTTTTGAATTAAAGGAACACATTATAAAAAACAGTTTATTATATAGAAAAGTTTGAATTTCTTGTAGTGTTGTTTTTTGGACCAAAAGAGTATAAAAAGTCGGGCGTGCTAGGCTTGTCGCTAAAAGGTCCTAATGGCTAGAGAGGGGGGGGTTGAATAGCCTATTAAAAATTCTTGCAACAACACTAAGCAACCGGATTAGTAAATAAGATGGCGAAGCTAAATAAAGCGGTGCGACAATCTAGCTAAGCAAGCCACAAGTCAATGTATAGTCTCTAAACACAATCAATGGCTAGTCGCTAAATTACTCCTAGGTGAACAAAGAGGCTACCTAATTTTACTTCTAGGAACTAGCAAGACTAAGCAACCTACTCAAGCTACTCAAGCTAACAAACTAAGCACCCTAACAAGATATGTTACCAAAGTAAAGCAAAGAGGTGCTAGGATACAATACCACCGGTGTAGTGTCGAGGTTGAAGCCAATCACCGTGTACAAGAAATCTCCAACGAGCTAGCACAATTGACACGATGATTTTTCACCGAGGTTCACGTGCTTGCCGGCATGCTAGTCCCCGTTGTGGCGATGTACTCACTTGACAGGTTGCTAAGCTTAATGACACGGTGCCAAATCCCCGGTGGGAGCTCAAGCACATCGATCACAAGAGAGGATCAAACAAGCCATGAGCAATCCACTAGTGCTCCTTTTTCGCGAATCTCCCGCGAGGTAAGGAACGACCCCTCACAAACTACCGGTGTGGCCTCGAACAAGCTCCAATCGAGGCTCAACACCGCCTCTTGCTCCAAGCCGCTAGGGAACCAAGCAAATTCAAGAGAAACGAAATCACGCGGCTTCTCCAAGGATGAAGTGCCTCTAGATGCAAGACAATCAAGCAATGCACTTCTATCTCTCTCAATCTCACTCAAGAATCGAAGTTAGAGTGAAGAGATGAGTGGAGGGAAGTCTCACAAGCTCACAAGTGTGTAGGAGTGTTCAAATGTGTAAAAGAGGGCTCCAAATACCGGCCAAACAAGTATATATAGAGCCTCCCACGAAATAGAGCCGTTGTGCTTTGAAATGGGCTTTTTGCGCAGTGACTGGACTCACCGACCGGACTCACCAGCGAGTCCGGTCAAGAGTCCGGTCGCACCATTTCGTGCGTCCGGTCAGAACGGATAAGCTCTCTGGCCCCACAGCTGACAACATCTTCGTGCTTCCGGTGCATGCTTCCGGTCACCGCGTCCGGTCGATCGTCGAGGTTGAACCCAAAAACATGCTTACTGGAAGTCCGATCGGACTCACTGACCGGGCGCTTCCGGTGAGTGCGTCGGTCGAACGACCGTGGTCCGGTCGTGCGTCCGATCACGATTTCCAGCGAGTTATTCATTTTGTTGTCGCCCTTTACTTCAACCTTGCTTCGCCTCTTGCCTCAAGTTGCCAACACGTCGAAGATGATCACGTTATCACTTATGTTAGCATGTCGATTGGTTAGGCAAGAACGAAGTTAGTGCTCTCATTGTCCTAAATGCAATATGCAAGTCAATTGGACCTAGAAGCACTTCACCAAAGGATTGTCACGGCATCCCCTCTTGATAGTCGGCCATCTATCCTATAATGTGATCACACGCTCTATCGTGTCTTGATCACAGAAAGAAAACCCTATCAAGTATACCTTTGCCTTGATCTCCCGGGTTCCTCTCAAGCCGATCACCGAGCTTGACGATCCATCATGTCCATCAACATTGTCCATGTTCATGATCATCATGCTCCACGTCATCCATGTAATCCTATCTCTTAAGTCACACTTAGAGCAAATGATTAGTACGACAAGTGTGTCATCAATTTCCAAAACCAAACATGAGATTTGATCGCCGGTCGGGCGCGCCGACGAACGCAGCCCAAAGCAGTCGACCCACCACGCCCGCCCAAATGGCCCGGTGGCCGTTGTCGTCAACCTTGCCACGCCCCCGTCCGTCGCCTTAAGTCGTCAACCTCCTCGCCGCCGCCCCGTCCCCCTCGCCCTTCGCCCCCCGCCGGGCGCCCTAGGGCCCGCCCGAGCTCCGGGCGAGCCCTAGGAGGCGGCCGGCCGGCGGCGTGACCCTCCTCCCTCTTCTTCTCCCCCACAGAACCCTAGATGCCATGGATGCCACCGCGTAGAGCTCCAACGCCGCCGCCATGGAGCTCCACGCCCCCGCCGCCTGCCCGTACCCGGCGGATGGGTCTCTCTCCCGGGCCGGCGTGCCCCCGCCGAACTCACCGCCGGCGGAGCCGCCCGCCGCCGTGTGATGCCGGCGTCGGCGCCGAGGTCGGCTGGGCTCTTTCTATGGCCGGGGAGGAATGGAGGGGGAGGGAGGTGTCGGAGGTCGAGCGCCGACCGCTAGGACCTGGCGGCGGCGATGGCGGGAACCCTCGGCGGCGGGGTCGGCGGGTGAGCAACCGAGACGGCGGCAGCGTAGCGGCGAAGGCGGCGAACTCCGCCGGGTCGGCCGTGGGCGGCCCACACAAGGTGGTCGGCGGCCGACGGTCGGCGGCTAATATTCTTAGATAAAATCCACGAGTCTCGCGATTAGGCATTTCTACGATCATAAAAATTTGGGTTATATAATATATTTTTTTCCAGTATTCAGCAAACAAAGAATCCACAAACATTTTTTTTATTTGCCCAAATCCGCACTCTAATTATTATCAATTTACATATACACACCAAAAAAAGGTCACCAACACATTATAGCAGCACCGACAACGAAGCACTAAAGCCCAAACGCTTGTTGGGCCAAAACTACAAGGCCCAGCACTAAGCTTCGGGCTTGAGGATGCCATTGACCACGGACAGGCCCACGACGACCCCGAGCGCCTCAGCGCCGGCAACCACCGCGGCCTGCACCAGCCCGTCCCCGGCGATCTCCGCGCCGGCCACCAGCTGCAGGCCCTCGCCGGCGACCTCGCCCGCCTCCTTCTCCGCCTCCACCACCACCTCCTTCACGGCCTCTCCGCCCAACGCCGCTGCCTCGGCCGCCGCCTCCTCCACGTCCCGCACCGCCTCGGCCGCCGCCTCCTCCGCGCGCTCCAGCTTCTTGCGGATGCCGAACAGCCCGATGCTCGCGGCGCTCGCTGGGGAGCTGTCGATGCTGATGCCGCTGGAACCGCCGCGGATAGCAGCAGCAGGGACGCCGAGCGCCGGTCCAGCCGCGCGGCGGAGGCGGCGGTCACCACGCTCCCGCGGCGGTGATTCGGCGGGGCAACGTGGAGGCGGATGCTGCTGCTGCCGGCGATGGAGATGGCCATGGTGGATGGCGGTCGCTCAGGCCTTGGGGACTAGGCAGGTCCGCAGGTGGCGAGTGGCGCGGAGGTTGCCTGCTGCTGCTGCTGCTGCAGGATGTGGTGGTGGTTCTTGGCGCCAACGAGATCCGGACATGTCACACGCAGAGCAGCGCATGTGGCTCTCCCTTGGCTGTCTCTTTGCGCCCTGACCAAAAATCTCTCACTCTGTCTATGTATGGCTGCCGTTAATCCATCGAAATCAAATTTGTTTGCTTGAATAGACTGCAAATCCTACATTTCTATCTAGAAAAAAGGGCATCCGGTTAGTTGACAGTTCGCTGAAACCGAAAGAAATGTGGCCCTAGTCTGGATACTGTCACTCAATGTAGACACCCGGCGGCCTAGGATTTGAAGGATGGGTATTCAAAACTTGAAGTGCAAAATAATTTTTCCTTTTTAATTAACAAGGGCTTAAAGACTAGTTTGTAGCATGTGCAGTTGATTATGCCATCACTTAATACTTGTTACATAATAAATTGAAGAGATAACACATAATCGAGCATTATATTCGATTCCAGGCTTGATCATAACTCGATATTATTTGACTTACAGAATACTAGTTGTTTGAATACCCTTGAATTGAACAAGACCTTCCCCTGAACGCAAAGTTCTGGAGTAGTCATTGATTTCAATGGAGATTAGTATCTGTCAGTGCTGCGATAATCATCTGTTCACAGCTATTGCTTTCAGACTTGAGTAGTTGAGTCTATCAACTCTTTGAGCAAAAAGCAGCTTCAAATGTACTGTACATGGATATGGATCCAACCAAATTTATGCTCCAATGATCAGAGGAACCAGCAACCCAAAACTGTCAGAATCACAATTCACAATTGTATGAACCGTCTAGCTAAATACACACCAGATGGCAACAAAATCTTCATGCTATTCTAGATCAGAAAGACTTCCATTTCCTGGTCCCTGCTCCTCGGATGTGCTCCGGACGAGTAATCACTGCCGTCATGGTTGCATTGCAAGGAGGCACCCATCACATACCAATTGCAACTTCCTCCCCATCTGAACCCTGCTACTTCTTTCCGAGGGCTAAGTTGACCCTGATCTCCCTGCCTTCCAATTCCTGCATCGTGCAGATTAGCATTCAGCACAGACACATTCTGCAAATTCATCAATATCAATGCACCATTTGAACAATGCAAACGTCATTGTTCAATCGGCAGAAAACACAGAGCAGTTAAAATTCAGTCCTTTTCAAGTCTATGTGAGCCATAAAAATATTCAGTTATCTATGGTAACTAGTAAGCAAACATATTACAGCACAACACATTTGTCTGAAGCAATTCCTCTTTTCGTGTTTGGATAGCATCATTAACCATGTGCTTAATCAGGCAACAGGATTTGCAAAGAAGTTTTTTTTTTTTTTTTCAGAGATAGCCGTGTGCAAGTTTCCTTCACAGATAGATCTCTCGTACGTACCATTCCGTTGAGCGAGGAAATAGCCTCGTCCATCTCCTCCTTGGTTGAGTAGCAGACGAAGCCATAGCCCCTTGAGCGGCCGGTCTCGCCATCGTAGAGCACCCTCGCGCCGACCACGTTGCCGCAGCGCCCGAACGCCTCCGTGAGCATCTCCGAGGTGACCGTCCACGACAGGTTGCCGACGAACAGCTTGTGCTCCGTCTCTGGGTACAGCGGCAGCTTCGGCTTGGGCCGGTCGGCGAAGTTCACCTTCATCGTCCGGCCACCGTACAGCTGATCGATCGGAGAAATGAGATCGATCGGAAACCGTCACGAGTAAAGAGTGATATGCTGCAGTAAATACTGCTGGCAGCAATGGTAATGCGTGCGACAGACAATGACATGAGCACTGTATATACTTACGGTGCCGTCGAGGTTGTTGATGACCAGCTCGCAGTCTTGAACCGTGGTCATTGTGACGAAGGCGAACCCTCGGCTTCTTCCCGTGACACGATCGTACAACACCTAAACATGTAAAGGTTAACCAATGTTGAGCAATTTGAATGTTTCACAAATACATCGATCTTTGTTCTAGTTGCGACAATTGTCTGAAGAAGGTAGGAAATCTCCTGGGACAAACGAAGGATAATTCTGAAGAAATTTGACTGCAATTAACTGGACAACCGATTGATATGCACAAGCAAAGATTGTTCATTTCCATATTTGAGCGAACATGACTGCACGTACCTCTACCATCTCTGGGCTGGCGTAGTCCTGCACAATGCCGGCAAGCTGCGCGCTGTCGCAATTGTACGGCAGGTTCCCGAAGTAGAGCTTGGTGGTGGTGCGCGTGGCCACCGACGGGAATCTGTCGTCGTCCGAGCTAGCCTGGACGGCTCCATCTTCCTCCCGCACTTCGTCTTGCTCCCGCAACTCTCCATCGACCTCCTCCTCGACAGCCGTGGCCGCCTCCTCCCGCGACGCCATCGCGGTGACCGCGAGCGCTCGCCTCCGATGCGGCACGGGCACCGCCACCGCGGGCGTGGCGATTTGATCGGCGACGAGCCGGTGGTGCGCGCGCGCCCGGCGCGGGAACACTGATGACGACGACGCGTGATGGAGCTGTAACTGCAGCTGGAGCTGCGCCCCGGCGGTGTCGGCGGCCAGGTGGCGCAACGCCGCGGCGGTGGAGAAGCAGGAGCTGGCCATAGTTCCCTCGAGGCGGAGGAGCGGCAGCCAGGAGGGAGACGATGGTGGCCGCGGCCACGGCCACGCAACGCAGCAGCAGCTGTGGTGCCTGGCGCTGGCGGTGTGCTTGTGATGTGGAGGAGCGCGAGGCCAGCCAGTGCGAGGGGATAAGTGGCGGGGTTAACACGAGCCATTGACAAGTGGGCCCGCTTGTGTGGTTCTTGAAGTGGGTACGTCATAAATAAGACTGATCAGGAACATCCAGACACACACACACACTAAACTGCCTGTTACTTGCCATGCAAAATTATGCCATTGAGAAGTCGCACATTCCGCCCAGTCTTCTGTATATAAATAAACACATGTAATGATGTAAAAAATAATAACAAAAAAGACTCCTACTAATGACTTTAATGATACACCAAAGTATACTTGCAGACTATGGTTTTTCGAAACCGTGCCATTGACACGTATTGTACTTGCAGACTATGGTCATGTACTACTCAAAGCTTGATTAAAGCTATCACTCCGAGTTACTTTAGGTTCTCAACTCCGTGTACTCATTGTAGACCGTGGCATTTGGATCTAGCCTCCTCCTGCAAAGATAAATCGAGAGCAAACAATTACTCCAAGGTTACAAATTGGTGTTCTGAATTTCCAAGAAAAATATTTGCTTGCTACTACTGCAATGGAGGACAATCAACTTAGTCATAAATTCTACTTGCACACTACTATACAGGCAAATCTAGTCACTGACTGAAAATAGTCTGAGCTAAACTTGTCAGTTTTCATTCGTCAAGAAAATTTGAACTACAAAGAGAATAGCTGAGAACCCATAGAATCAAGGCAATGCATTGCGCAAGCTGACAACTTTCATCAACAGACTGAAACTATTGTAATTACTTGTACAAACAAAATAAATATATGCAAACATGCCATGCTCTAGCCAACAGAGTTGGTCATGCCTGCTCTATAGAACATGGCAATTACTAATAATTTGTCTGAGAAAAAGCAGCCTTGTCCTACAAATAAAGATGGCAAGCAGCATGACTAGAATTCAGATGCAAGCAGCATGACTAGAATTCAGATGCAAAATGCCAGGGACTAGAAAAAATGTCACGTAATAGCTACCAAGAAGAGGCAAGGAATCATTTCACTATGATCTTATCAGAGTCACTGTCATGAAGCATAGAAGAAGCAATAATATGCTATCAAAAAAATATTAGCATACAAGCATTGAACAACAATGACCCTTTCTCTTCCTAAAAGGAAACATACTACTTTAAGATTACATCTGAAAAGGAGATAATATGTGCATTCTGAGTTTAGACAACACAAAAGTACTATCCCACATTGATCAAAACCTGAGAAAAGGTGAAATGCAATATTAAAAAACCAATACTAACTAACGCATAGTGTTTCTTTTTTGAGCATTAACGTATAGTGTTTCTTGACAACCTTCATATGCCCCGCTTCTTTCAAGAACCAAAACTACTATTGATGCAAATAAAAAAACAATATAGTATGTAGCTATATACAAAGGAATAGTTCTTAAAATACAAAGTATAAGTACTTTCCCCAAAAATATAAACATGCATGCTATAGCACCTCCAGTATATATTTGGACCTAAAAAGTGTACTCTGAAACATTTTGTACATTTTTCATCATCACACCATCTTGGTGTCAAAGTGCTAACAACTTAACATGGTTACAGCTTTGGGCAATGAGACAAACTAATCTCCACCAAGACAAGTGAGGATTAACAAATTAACAAAATATCACAGAGTATAATAATAGGAAAATATCCAACAAAGCACAGTTTTATGCATGTATCAAAGTGCTAACAACTTAATATAGGAGGCAACAAAGCAAAAGGCTTGGGAAGAAAAACATATTGAGAGCTTCCCTTCCACATCCACAACACACTCACTAATAAATCTTGGAAGTTGATATATGTCACAGTCAATTCGATCCTGGACACACGTACTCATACTCACCCTTTTATGCATGTATCTAAAACACCTATAAGGCTATCCCCCACTGGGTTTATTTTTTGGAGTTACCAGCGCTTTTGATTGGTTCCCGTAACTGTCTCCACCAAGAGTTAGCCCAAGTGTTTCTCCCACCCCCCTGTCTTCCTTCGCACGCCTATTATCTAAGCACCCCAGGAATGGCCGCATGCAGCAACTACGAACAAGCACCCACCTTGGCCCCATTGATTGTTGCCAAATTAAACAACAACCATTACTCAAAAGTTAAAGAGTCTTTTTAATGGCGTTGTTGCTCTTCCAATTCCTCTCCAACATTCCCAGTATATATACAAGTCGATCGTCCCCAGTTTTGGAGTGCCTCACCCGGCCATTCCCCTACTGTTGTTGTTGCGATGGTTAATTCTACTTACACCTGCTGCTCTTGGTTGGTCATCAAGATGCCGCCTGCCGCTACCACCAGGAAGCAACACCGTTCGAGTCCGCAGCACACCCCAGGCCACCCAGCCCGACGGCGAGATAAAAGGAGCCTGCGAACACCGCGTCCAGCGTCGCCGAGCAGCCCCGTTGAACGTGTGGCCCGCCGCTGACTGGCCAGTCTGCACCGACCCTCCCATTGGCGCACGTCGATGGGATCTGTTGCAACTTGGCCTCTCCTGCTCCCCTGCGCACCTGTGGCCTGCGCGTCCTCGCCCCCTTGGACCGAGCCGCCGCGTGCTGGTGTCCCCGCTGCGGTTGAGGATTGGAAGCGGCAGCTAGCGAGTGCGTGCGTGTGCAGGTGGAGTTCGCCGGTGGTGAAGCAGGAGCGGCGGTGCGGCAGCCGGCGTTGAGCAAGATTCGACGAGAGGGGATGCGGGAGAGGCAGAGAGTAGCCTGCGCGCGGCGGCGTGGGATATGTGTGGCCAGGAGAGGAGCACACCGATCAAAAGAGTGCCTGGGATTTGGGCTCTAGGGTCTGATATGGGCCTTACTCTATTATTATTATCTTTTTTGTTTCCTATCTTAACGTGTTGCAATTTTGCTATATATGTTACTGTGACTCTAAAGTATATGTTCGGATGGTTGACACCCTCACGCATTACTGGCCTATGACTATGACCTCTCTTTCCTTCGGTAAGAAAGATCAATGGAAAGATATTGCAATAGTTTTTCTGAACACTCCTCTAAGGAAAAAGAAAAAAAAATATTTAAATTTCGTCTTCATACCCACGGCAACGCGCGGGGAATCCTCCTAATTTATTATAAGGGAGAACCCATGCCCTTGCAACTGAGGCTCCCTAAATATCTAGAAGTATGCCCAATGGCACAGACAGACGCATGTCTGGAACATGAACATGTACAGTATTGGACTAGTGAGGTGGCGCGCATTTGAGCGCCGATAACCTATGTGGAGGAATCAGGCAATGTGAGTTCACCATTAATCTAGGAAACAATATAGGGGATCGAAGCAATGTGAGTTCACCATTAATCTAGAAAACAATATAGGGGATCGAAAAGTAGAGGTACATTGCGAGGGAAACAATAGTCACCGATCCTTGGTTAATATCTTACAACACACATAGGGCTGAAGGATGGGTAGCCAACAGTAGTCCACATATAGTAGTCGTGATGGTTTGTTTCATGAATAGAAAGGTTCTAAATAATTATACACAGTAATTTAAGCGGGAGTGTTTGATGATCCTGTTGGAATCCATCAATGCAAACTTGACGGGTTCAATCTCTAGCTTCTACCTGTACATTCAGTCATTGATTAGTGTCACTGTATGAAGCTGATGAAATCAAAACACGCTGACCAGCAAAATAAATGTGAAATTGAGACCTGCAGTTAGAAATTGCATATTGAAACTTTCTAACAGGAAAAAAATCCATTTCCTAATTAACTCCAAACACTTGTGGCATATGAAAGTGATTTCAAATGCCAAGAGCCGAAGCCAAAACATAAACAGGTTCGACTGAAGTGCAGCCAAAACTTGTGGCATTATGTTTTCTTAGCTGAAAAAAGCTACATATGTAGTTCATGAAAGCAATGCCTACAGAAGAGAGACATTTTTAGGAGAAAATTCTGTAATTTACATATTTTGTGATACACTAACTTACCCAACAACCAAAAGTATTAAGTTGAGAAATAAATACCTTTATTGTACCACCAGCAACACCAAGGCTTGCCAGTTTAGGAATGACATTAAATGGAAACTCTGCCTTTTCCCAGTGCTACAGTAGTGTATCAACAATGATTGTGTGATTGTATAGAAAAAGGTAGCCAGGAACTGCTTTAAGGACATTAGGAAGGCAATCCAAAGCTCCAAACTACAACAAAGAAGATGACTTATGGATAAGGTAGAGGTCAAGACATTAGGAAGTCAATCCAAAGTCCCAACTACTTACAATTTGTGTTCGAGCAAGCTGTAGGGTAACAAAAATATATGGACATAAATTGGCAGGGTGCATATGTTCCCTTTGTATGAGGTAAATTGCTAGATAGACCAATTTGTACGACAGTCAAGATAAAGGGTCAGTCAAAAATTGTGTACATTTCCCAAATGTTAGAGTTGTCTCCTAGAACAAAGATCATATTAGGATTTAGGATACTTTGTGTAATTCTGCAGTGTCCAAAGGCACAAATCATGTGTCATGGAAAAAATCATTATACTGTGCAGTAGCACAGAGGATCAAACTCCATCAGGATAGCAATTGCACATTCAAAAACCTTGAATTACAAAACCAAGTGAATTATTGTCAGGGACCTTTAATCAGATAATGGTTAGTGGAAAGGAATAACAAAGGTAGTTTCTTAATTACCTAATAACAGCTAAAAGGTTGAGGTAATTGGCTTTTCAGAGGGACCTATAACTATAATCAACTATGCACACATATATGTGGTCTAAACACGAATAGGTTGACATATTTTTGAATAGAATGAGGCTGCAATATGAACAGATCCTATATGACAGGAGAACTTGAAGTGGTCATCATCTGTCCAGCTTTGACAGGGAAACAAACCAAAACCATTATATATATAAATAAATAAATAGAGAATGAAAAGTTGTGAAAGTATGCTGGTATGGTCACAAGAGATGATCACCGAAACACTAACCGTTGCCATCTTCTTCATGACTGCCGACATTACATATAAGAATGACCAAAGCAATAGTAGCAAGTAGACATGCAGATCAGGATGTACCTTCTGAATCAGGTATTGCAGCAATGTAGTATGAATCATAGCACCTAATCAGTCAGAATAGATTAGATCCATAGAAAACCAGAAACTTCACTTTAGGTTAGAAGTAGATACATAGATACTATGCAAGTGTAGGACAAAGTATTTATTTTAGAAAATAAAAAAGAAGATTCTAACTGCTTTTATAATGCTACTTTCTGCAACTGTTTGGTGGAAGGAAGGACGAAGCTATCAAATAAACAAAAGGTGCTGAATTTCTAATAGGAAATTATGAACAGGTAAAATAGTGGTTTTAGAGTCATTTTGCTAATAGCACTATCCTGACTTAAGGAAACAACCATATTTTTTTCATATACATGGACAAGAATTAAGTGACACTGGGAAGAGTTGTGTATCTTCCTTAAAAAATGGCTTCATTTTTTTTGTAGATTTCCAATCTACGATTAAAGCACTCATAGTGCTCCTATTTTTAAACACATTATGGAGGATGTGTGAGCATGTGCAGATTGCAGCTATCGAACTCGTAGTGCTCCTAGCAGCTATCTGCCAACCAGCCAGAGGAACCACAGACGCGGCATTCCAGCTGAAATGAGGAACCACAGATTGCTTTGTTTGGAAAGACAGCTTGCGTAGAAAAATCATAACTCCTAACCACTGATGCTAAAATCATGAAATTTCACGAGCCAATACATCTGAAAGTCCTCACCTACAGTTCAGGTTTCAACAGACTTGCAAGCTCTCGGCAGATAATTTTAAGAGCAATGACGTTTCACAATCTCAGTTACATGAAAAGGAGAGAATCACCTGAGTGGCTTCAGGTGGTGCTGGATAAATGCTACGCATCTGACAAATGAGAAATTACTTTAATATACCGGCCAGTTGCTCTTGTTAAGCCTCCTGAAGCATCTCTGGCTGAACAAATTGCAGTGATCCGATTTGATGCCTGCAGCTCAGGTCACCTGAGTATCAGTGAGACCACCTAGACACAAAAAAAAAAAAAAAAAAAAAAGCTGAAGAAATTTTATAGATCTAAACAAGGAAAGGTTTAGAAGAGTTAGCCAAATATAAGTTGTAGTAGAATTACATTATTTGTACTGGATGATGTTTTTAGAGAGTAGCATAAAGTAGTATGTTTGGCCATAAATTCCACTGCAATAATGGTCAGTATGTTTATACATCTATATCTTTTAGTATGTGATGATTTTCTAGGGTCTCTAAACGTGTAACTCAGTCCTGTACGGGAAAGTCATATATGGTCTGGTAAAATCAAGCCTGTAGTGTAGACTTATACCTTCAGTTCAGTAAAGAGGAATCTGGAGAGGTGATTTCAGTTTCACCTCATAGTTGTAAAAAAAAATCGTTTGCATAAGCCATGTAGAAATAATTACATAAATGATGGTTCCTATAATCTATTGGCTATAGCGCTGAAGTCTTTTGACTCATGCTCAAAAAAATTATAGATATATGTAGACAGGAAAATGAAAGATGAACTAAAAAAAGCTTTAGGACCATATCCAGAGTATGCATACGGGTACTTTGGCAACACATTTTAAATTAACTTACAATCCTATGTTTACACCTTGAGCTATAATTAAATAAAGGAAGAACCAATATGTAAATACAAATGATTGGAGAGATGCACACACCTTCCATACAGAGTGCTTCTTGTTAAACAAAACATTAGAGGAAAAATTGTTTCATGCCATTTAATCTCAGAAGAAATCCATTCAACTGCTCACTGTTTGCTGAGAACATCAGCTCAGATTTGGAATAAACGCCATAGAATTTTAAATAGGCATCAAGAATTTGCTTCAGTGGTAATCATCTAGACTTTATTAAAACGATTATCTAGGACTCTTTATGGAGATAACTTGAGACAAGCAATGGCACCAGTCCATATTTATCCTCCCAAAATAGCTTTGCAGCTGCTGTGGACGGTTCAAACAAACAATGGCATTCTTGTTGAAAACATGTAGTTTGGAGATGCAAGAAGCAATTATTCACCATCTAAATATGACAAACATCTTACCTATTTATGGCCAAGTCAGTAATTGAATGTGTATGGCCATAGCAAAGCCATAGTACAGCTGAAATTTGAAAGACCAACACCTAGGAACATATAAATGGACTAAAAACACAAGCAGTATATAGCATCCCAGTGATGGGATCTAGGACCATTGCAAAGGCATAATACAGTCAAAACTTGGGAGATTAGTACCTAGGAGCCAAAGATCTAGCAAAGTGACACATGAATCAAGTAAGACATGTCATGACATGTCAAAAGTGTTTCTAAAAATCCACAATTATTTCTTTGCAGTGTTAATGTCTGCATGTAGTAAATGGACTGCAATAATGAAAGAGGAAACCCACTATATAGATGTGCTAGCTTTCCAGACTGCAGGTAATTAAGTGCATTCACATTATTTTTGCAACTAAGAACTCTGGATAACTATTTAACTGTATGGTCCTTTGGCTGAAAATCGAAATAAGTCAATGTGAAAAGAATGTCTTCAGTTTTGTTAGGAAACATATAGGAAGGTTGAAATATGATGCATCAGCCATATATTCATGTTTAGAATAGTCATGTTTAGATCAGGAAGGAGAACATGAGAAGAGGTAGTAGGCATAACCAGGTGCAGCTAGTGCAGAAATATCTCTGAATTTGTTGCTGAGGTTATATGAAATTCCTAGATCATTTTTGTGCTGTGATATAATAACTCAGAGACTTGGAGGCTACAAGGAGTTATAATATGAAGATACAAGAACAGGGCAAATTTTCCATTGCCAAAAAAAAAAGTGTTCTGTGGCCCTGACTCAAGCAGAGAGATACTCAAAAGAGGAGTGACAAAAGAAAAGAGATGTGAACTTACCAATCACTAAGGAGCATGATCAATCTTTCACTTTAATCATCGAACCCACAAATGCAAATTGGCAACTACAAATCCTCAACCACGCCAAGTAACCACAATATCAATCCATATACAGTGAAGGTGCTAGAAGGGACATCTAATTGAAATCAAGAGTCAGGCCTATATATTTTAACAGTAAATCTAATCAAATCAGACAAAACCATATTATCAGTAATCATGGTACTATTTGTCTCATGACAGAATCATCAAGCAATAATAAGTTTTGAAGGTTATTTCAGACCTAGCTAACTGAACACCAAAAAAACATCTTATAGACAGAGCATGTGAATGACGGAAACCAAATAAATATTAGGAGGCATAAATACATTAATACATGTAACCCCTGTAATTGGATCAGATCCACGTTGCACAGAAAGGTCTGGAAAAAAAAGAGCCAGCACAGGGTTGAAAGATATTACTCACTAAGATCAAACTGTAAGTTGTCATGTTTGGGCACCTGGCATAAAAAATATGGATGTAATTAATTATAATTCTTCAGATATGAAGGATAAATCCAACCTTTGTTGGCATCATAAATTTTCTAGGGACAATTTAAGTGTCACATCCTAGCTGGGAAAAGGCAGCAAGCAAGTTTGAAAGAGAACAGAAAAAATATATTGTAGGACATAACACTTGTTCTACTTTCTTTCACTGCCGATGAGAGTAAAGAAAAGGTCACACTGCTCATACAGGGTCCTAGACAAGGGCAACATTAGCGATTTTTTTTTCAAGGAATAACTGAACTACATCACTGCTATCTGTCGCCTGTTGTTTAACTGTCATTAATAGATAGGAAAAAAATTAACAGTTTTTGGAAACTAACTATGAGATAGATGAAAACAGTATAGCCCATGTATTTTGTTGTTTAATTTTATCTTTTGTATCTTGCATGAAAACTGAAGTGTATTAAAGGCATGGTTGACGAATCCTACATCTATTTAAAAACAGGGACATCCACATGTCTCTACTCCAAGCATAGGAACCTGCTCCATAGTATGTCGCTGAATAGGCAACAAACACCAAGTCTCATTGGTGTCTCCTAAATACACAAAACAAAAAATTCAAAAATCAAACTCGCTGGCAAATAAGAGCTCCATGTATTAGAGTTGGCGAATTCAATCACTTTCCCAGGCCCAAGTAAATTGCGGTAGCTGGCCAGGGGAAAAACTAAGATGATCTTCTTCTACTTTTGGGATGTAAAGTCAATTTGAATCTGATATTACACATCCAGGACCATTTACTGAGAACTAGTATATTGCCCGTGCTAACGCGGGTGACATAACGGAAAAATAATTCATGAAACTAAAAATAAATCAACCAATTAAAGAATGCAAATTCACAAACAAGTGACATTGACTTTGTGGTATCCATAACCAAAATAAGTCTCATGTGTTGGTGTTCTTGGGCATCTACCGAATAGTATATTGTCCGTGCTAACGCTACGCAGATATTTTAAATAACACAAATTAACAGCCAACCACGGTATAAAATAATTAGATTAAATATTTACAGAAGGAATGATACAAACTTACAGGGTTAATCCAAAAAAGGATCAAACTTATATTTTTTTTTGAAAAGTGGATCAAACTTATATTGTTGAATACAACAAGGATACTTCATGCAGATTTAATCCTACATTCGGGCCCGTGCCGAATATTACAACAGCGACAACATACTTGTCGCAGTACCTTCTCATGCTAGAGTCCCAATAGTATCATTAATCTGTTTCATCACAATATATGTTGAAATCACATGTTTCTTATAGAACACTGACAGTATAAAAAATCTGGACACTCACCAATGCAGGTACATGCAAGTACTGACATTGCTTCTTCATAGTTGTTTGCAGTTCAGCCATCACATATTCACCTACTTATTCCATAGAAACATGAACTTAGCGGAAGGTTTTCATCAATAACAAAACATTCAGTTCATCCAATTGATCCAATAAAAATTAGTTACTAAAACATGGGCACGTCGAAGACCGCAGCCAGGAACACTTGCACGGCCATCAAACTTTCTGAAACACAGAGCATGACATTTATTTAACAATATAAACCAACAACCTGATCTGCCATCGGTGTCTAAGTACGTCACTATATCCATTGTAACAAGAAACACTCACCAAAATATATTATTATTTCTATATTCCTAAATCCAAGTGACGCATGGCAGCCAAGGCTATCGATCCAGTACTACTGTCTTGATCCAATCTGTTTATATACTGAATAAAGAAGAGGATTTCTGTGTGGTGACTTGCCTGTTAGCTACGGATGAGGAACTTGAAGGTGCCCAGGAATCTCATGCACGACGGAGATGTGGAGCACGAGATGGATGGGGCCACGCCGAGCGCCTCCCTGACGAGCGTGACGGCCACGGCAGAAGGACAAGGATTCCACGGTGAGGCCCGGCCGGGAGGACGACGACGCGGTCTGCGGCAGTGCCGCCGCCGTTGCCTGTGGGGCGGGATCGTCTGACGGGATCGAGCGAAGAAGAGAGGGATGGGATGGGTCACCGCATGGAAACAGGAAGGTCACCGCTGATTTCTCGCACGTCCATATTCGCGCAGATGGGAGAGGGAGGATTTGTCCCGCGCACGTAACGTGGATGGGTGGGTGGGAGGAGAGAGAGAAGGTTGAGCAGTTTGACACAAACAATCTAGGCCCTTGAATTATGAGTGAGTAAGGAGAAATCTTGAGATTTAATCACGGGTGTCCGTTTTAAAAAAGTTTGTTTTTTTTTGTTTTCATTTGTAGCCTAGTAAAAAGTTGGTGCATTAGTAGGGTAGATAGGTGTGACTATCCTCCTAGACTCTAGAGCATTTAAATATGATTAAGAATTCAATGGGCTTCAAGTAATTGAGTGTTTGAACAATTCCATCTCGTTACTACAATCAATAAGTAATAAAGGATTTAGGGGCTGCAGCTCATGTGTTCTCTTGCCTATAATCAAGACATATAATTAACAAATCATGGCTGCAGCTTCCAGAGTTTGAGACTTGAGAGCATAGGAACATCCGAACATGAAGGGGAATGAGTGGATGCGGAGATAGAATGGAGGGGGCTTACCTGCTGCCGTGCCGCTGAAGCCGACGACAAAGAGGGCCGCAGCTGCACCACGAACCCTAGGGTTTTGTCCTGCGAGAAGAGCACAAGCTTCTCGGTGGAAGGAGGTGTTGAAGCGGACCAAAACAGAGGATGGGGGAGAGGGTGGAGGCCACCGGGCGCCACGACTGGGGAGGGGGGGGGAGCGGCCGCGCGGCGGCGGCGGCAGCTTGCGCCGGCCGCTCGCACCGCCCGGGGCACGCCGTCGGGCCCCTAGGGTTTCTTGTTTCAGAGCACAGCAGCACGCGGAGGGAGGGGGAGGAGGCTCGCCCGGGGGAGAGGGGAGGCTCGCCGGGAAGGGAGGAGGCGGCGGGGGTGGAGGAGGGCGCCGCGCCGCCGGCCGCCGTGGCCGCATCGAGGAGGGACAGAGCGAGCGAGAGGGAGAGACCGAGGAGAGAGGAGGAGGACGGAATTGCTTGTTCGTTTTTTTTTTTTTTTGGAGGAGGTGAGAGAGGCGGTATATATTCGGTGGGGGAGGCGGGGTTTTTCTGCAAAAAACGCGGGCGGGCAGGTAAACGTAAAAGCACGAAACTCCGAATTTTGTCTTCTTCGGGTATAAGATTCGATAATATATGGGGTAAAAGGTAAAAGTTAAAACCTATTTACTTTTGACCGGGGACCTAACTTGGACTGAAAACACGATTGTATAAGAACGGAAGGACCTAGGCGCAATTGCATTGTAGCCAATCGAGATTTTGGGGCGACGTGGATGTCACGACCGAGGAAGAACTCGTAGGGAGTCAGTAGTCTCGAATTCAGCACGAGAACAAAAAAGTACATGACTCTGTGGAGCTACATTTTCCAGTAGGGAAAGCTTTTACTACAGGCAAGGTCACGATGGATGGCAATGGCACAAGGGATGTTCTCAAACATAAAGGAAAGCATAAAGTCGCTTGATATTCAAGCAGGAATTCTGGCTCATCCGATGCAATCTCAATGGGGTCATGTTATTATAAGTAAAGGCACCGGATGCAGAACACATAAGGCACTGATATCGAACAGAAGAGTAGCAAATCAAGACAACAAATGCTTTTGCACGTATCAATCAGGTTTCATGGCAAGAATGCACCTCAACAATCGAGCGAACATTCAGAACTGATTCTTACAAGTGTTGTCGTGACTATGCCTACAAAATGGCCACTCCAGATCCTATAGAATCAGAATTGACTGTCATTCTGATAAATGAAACGCATAGAGTTTATCAGAACTCATTCTCAATTCAGGTTTAGAAGAGGCAAGTGGCAATCAAGATTCAGAGGAAGTTTTGTCAAGAAACGCATGAGTTCGTTACCTTCTCTTTGCCGCGTCGGTGGCGAGGCCAGGGGTGAAGAGGGCGGTTAAGGATCCGAGATGGAACGTGCACCGGGCACTGAATGTCGACGGCCGTTGGGGCTTGGGCGACGGTGTGCTCGGCGACCTTTCTCTTTCGGTGCCAACGGTTGGAGACGCCTCTGGGGAGAGCGCGGCGCGGACCACGGCGCCCGACTCCGGCTGGCGCGGCGCCTCCACGGCAAGTGCGGCGCGAACATGGGGTTCTGCCTGCGCGCGGACTTTTCGGCCCCGCAGCGTTGGCGGCGGCTGCGGGCCCCGCATCCACGGCGGCGTGGCGTGGACTTGAGGCTCCGTCGCGGGATCGGCGTCGTCGGCCGAACGCGCGCGCATCGGCGTCATCGGTGGCCGGGCGCCGCTGGGATCTTGGTGCCGCGGTTTCGCCTTCGCGGCGGCGGCGCGGACCGTGCTCCGCCCGGGTCGTCGTCGGCTTTGGGCACGCGCCTTGGCGTTGTCGGCGGCCCGGGCACTGCCACTGGATCCCGGTGTCGGGGGCTCCGATAAACCTGCGCCAGCATGACATCCTTGGCCAGCTCCGGGTCCGGCTCGCCGTCGTTGTTCGCAACTTTGAACTCATTCATAACCCAGCCACTCGGAGCGCCGTTCACCTTGAAGGTGAAGTTGGTCCGTTTGCTGATGAGACGACTGTGGTGGAAGATAGATACGGTTCTCCCTTGGCCGTGCCAGATGCCCCGCCCACCGTCCGACACCTCCGCCCATCCTGTTTCTCGGTCTTAGGATGGACAAGGGTGAGGAAATACCAGGACCTCTGCCCGTCCTGCGACACGGCCGGCGCGAAGGCTGACGTGATGGCTCCCGGCGCCGCCTAGTACATATCCTCGGTATGTATGGGGCTGATTGGTTGGCCGCACAGGACGGTGCAAAGGGCATCCGGGTCCATACGATGCAGGGAGCTCGTGTTTGGTTTCCTCACTTGTATTGTTTTCTTGCATATGCTCATACACTTTAAGCCCTCCATCCCGGCTCATCTCGTACACAGAAATTGAGCTTCCCACTCCATACAGGATGACTTGATTCATGCAAGTTGCAGGGGCCCATGTGTCAGACACCCAGAACTTTGATTCATACATGCAACCAAACACGATGCCGTCTCGTACTAGACCAACACCAATGACAACCAAACACGACCACCTGTATGAGCTCAGCCTAGCTCCTTTGGTCATATATAGCCCAACCATCCTGGATGAAGCCGTCTTCTGCAACCAATCACACCCTATGTAGGCGCCGACGCCGGTGCGGTCGAACCCCTCCAGACAAGCCATGGTCGGAGGAATTCTATGACAAGGATCGCGTCCATCGGCTGTGTACAGAAGATAGTACCGCCCGCGGGCGGCAACGGAGCGGCCGATGGCTTGAGAGGAGGGGAGGGAGGCGGGAGCGGAGGGGAGGGAGGAGGAGGTCGGTGGCTGGTGGGGTGGCTTGGCGCTTGCTAGAGAAGGAGGTGCGTGGGCGTGGCGACGAGGCACGGGTACCGGCACTTATAGGAACGGTTACTGATTGCGAGCGCCACGCCCGTTTTGGTTTCAATTTCAATTACAATAGATTGCTGAAACGAGTTGCTGCTCTGTCCTGTCCTATAGTAGTAATAACCAGAAAATGCATGTGTTTGTTTCTTGGGCGATCATTCAAATCCTCTCTCTGTTGTGCTGAATATGTCCCTTCTTCATCATAGAAGTAATAACCAGAATATGGTAGTTACCGGCTCACGTCTTTGTTCTGTTGGGATCGATGTTATTGTAGATTGGGAGCCAAGAGCCTTTCTCTATTGAGCCAAAAAAATGGAATGTTTACACACAATTACAGGATCTTGTGGTTGTGTTTGTTTCTTGGAAGCACCCATATGTCCATGTGTGAAAATAGCATTTGGAACTGTTTTTTCGACCATCCTCTTTCTGTATTGAAGACTTACAGAAAAGAAGCCAATGCTACCACATCACTATGTATTGTATTTGGTTTTTGCTACGTTGTTGGCAGTACTAAAAAGTTTGTGATTGCCTGAGTTTAATTCAAGGATTGCTCATATGGCACTGAGAACTTACACTAGTCGACCTGATGTTGGGATGGAGTTATTGTTTGATCATGAGTTTGGCAAAGATGTGAAGGATTTGTACAATATATATATATAGGAAATTGGTTTGGCATCAGAAAAAGGAAGAACCAGAACCAATTGTTGTGAAACCATGTATGTGTTGGTGAATCTCAAAGCAAGAAGGAAAATATCCAGCACTCTAGAGAATAAGAGAAGAGTCTAGAGTATGGACTCGTGGGACTCTAGTGAGCATGAGAAGACTTTAGAGTGTAGTGGACATATCTAGGTAGTAAATATCTAGAGGAGATATTTGGGGAGTGCTACCCATAGCCTTTCCCTATAAATAGGGGCTAGCCCCCATTGTAAAAGGCATCCATGAATCCTCCCAACATTCTCTCTGTGCCTTCTTGTGTGCTTGGTGGTTCGTGGTCCCTACGATTGGATTCTTGTTGGATCGTTCTGTCTTGTTAGATCGTTGGCGCATCGGCAACGCCTAGCGACATGAAGGCAGCTCTATCACCGTCGCTGTCCACCGCCAGAGACGACCTATTGCGACGCTAGGATGGCTCTGCCTCCGCTTGCCCGGTGATGCTAGGATGGCTCTGCCTCCGCTCGCCAAGAACACAGGTGGCGCTAGGATGGCTCTGCCTCCGTCCACCCAGGTGACGCTAGGATGGCTCTGCCTCCGCTCACCAAGATGAATGCAGGTGGTGCTAGGATGGCTCGCCTCCGCCCACCAAGGTGACGCTGGGATAGCTCTACCTCTGCTCACTTAGGGCAATGCTAGGATGGCTCTGCCTCCGCTCGCCAAGATGAATGAAGGTGGTGCTAGGATGGCCCTGCCTCCGCCCACCAAGAAATGTACTTGCTGCCCCGAAGGCAAGCGGATCAGCCATCTCGGTCTTGAAGACAGGGGAGATTAGGTCTCCTCTGCCCGAAGGCATGAGGATCGGACTTATCCGCGACATAGCGCGTGTGGGGAGCCTTCAGCCCCACCTTTTCTCCGCTTTATTATTTATGTTACTGTTATTTCATCACTGTAATTTATTGCATTTATTTCGCATCCTTACTTTATTGCACCGGCGTTAATGCCACACAATTATTTGGTCCGTATAGAAGCGACCAGAAGTTGCGGTATTCATATGGTCTTAAATCCAAATAAGTGACAAAGGGCGAAGTCCACTACATACGGCCTCAAGTTCGTAAACATCTTTGTGGCCTGAAGACCACTATAATGTGCGGACCAAAGTTTGTGAGACGAAGCGTGTCGTGAAGTCCACCTCACTTATTTATGTTATTATTGTTGTGATGATTATTTATTTCCGTATTGCTTGTTTAATTATTATTACCATAATATTTGTTGCAATCAATATCCATTGGTATAAGATAACAGAGTAATCCTGAAGATTACTCCTGATTGTAATCCTGAAGATTACGATTGAAAGCATTTTTGCTTTGATCCATGAGCGCTAAACTGCATAATGGGGTGGCCTGAAGCCCACCGAATAAATGAGGCCTGAAGCCTTGTATGCTCATAAAACCTTGATCAAAGTAAGGATCATGGATCAAGTATATATGGCCAGAAGCCGTTAGCACTTAACGGTGACCTGAAGCTCACCTCACCATGCCATTTTGCAGCCTCAAGCCTGCAAAAACTTCGATAAGGCCTGAAGACCTGACATGTCACGATTATTTTATTACAACTTTATATTACTATGCATTACTTTGCTATGCGTTGCAATTTACTTTCTTGCATTTACTTAAGTTTGTTAGATTTATTGTACGCATGCATCGGCTGCAACATACTCGGCCTCGGCGGCTCCCATTGAATCCCTAGTGATTCTTTGGCCTCCAAACTCTCTAATGGAGCTTGCGAAACCGAGCTCCAACTTCTAGAGCACCTGGTTTTGCGTTCAAGCCTAATATAAAACATCACTTTTTTTTTTTTAAGACCACCGTTGCGTGTATTTCATTAAGCGAGAATAAAGTTCCAACAAACAAGGCGAGGCGGTAACCACAATTACTTGAATCGAGACCTAACAAACATCACTTTCTCAATGAGCTTTCACACCACATAACTCATAGCAGTTTTTAACAACTCACCAGTCATAACTCATAGCTTTTCACAGCTCCATAACTGATCGACACTTTTACACTTTTGGGTGTGTTTAGATCCCAAAATTTGGTGCAAAATTTTGGAGGAATGTCACATCGAGCACTGTAGCACGTTTAGTTTGTTAGTGGTAAATATTATCCTACCATAGTGTAATAGCCAGGCTCAAAAAGAATCGATCTCGCAATGTACATCTAAACTGTGTAATTAGTTTATTTTTTTACCTACATTTAAATGCTTCGATAAATGTGCGGCGTTTTGATGTGATGGGAATCTTCTTTTTGCGTAGTGGAATTTGGAGAAAAGTTAGGGTGCTAAACACACCCTTTATAGGTGTATGATCCAACACACAAAGTGCTCGATGAGCGTGAGCTTTGTCATACTTGCCGCCGGAGCACGAATAGTAAAAGCTCCATAACAAAGTGTGCAACAATGGTTTTACATTTCTACTCGTCCACTTATCTATCTATATTATTATTCTATATTATTATAGAACCTTTAATCTTGGTGAGTCAACATCACTGTTAATGTACAGTAAACTACAGTGAATGGTCAACGGCCTCCCCGCCGTCCATTCCGCTCAAAGAAAACCTCCTCTGTAACCTTCCCTGCGCCGTGTTCGCGTCGTCACGTCCGTCTCCACATCTCCGCGCCGCCGTCGGAGCCCCCACGCGCCACATCGCGACCTCCCGCGCTCAGGCAACAGCAGTGGCCGCCTCCCTCCTTTGCCATCCTCTTCCTGCCGCCCACCTCAACTCTAACGCCTCCGACGGCGGTGACGGCAGCCAGTTCCCCGACGACGCGGAAACCATCACGATTCACGACTGCCCTGCCCGTGACGGCATCGCCGGGGCCTTAGCCGGCGCCAAAACGGTCACCGCACCCATTCGCCACCCCGCGGCGCCGGCAACGCAGGCAGCCATCCCCTGCCCACATCCGGCTTCAGGCTGTGTCCTGCCCCGCACGAGCCTCTGCGGCTGCGGGCGACCCCTGCACCTGGCCGACTGCGGGACATGGCCTGGACCATGCTTCCTGCCCCCTGCATGTTGCAACCTGACAGCCTGCGGCCTGCGCGTGGTCATAATCAAGGAGAGTAGGCAAGCAGCTTCCTCTAGCCCAAGACGCAAGGTGAGCCACCATGCCCTGCCTGCACGTTAGATATTTCTGTTTATGCCTCACTAACCACTACCGCCTGTTCCCTCTCCAAGTTTATCACAGTCAGCCAGCAAAGAAACCAAGATTAATAAATAAAAGTATTAACACATTTCTATATTGAATTGTAAGTTATTAGAGTTGCTACTCGGCACATTTATATGATCAACTCAGATTTTAAATATGAAAAAAAAAGTAGTTGCATTAATATAGAATCTACAGATCATGCCTGGGAAAATGTACATTGCAAGTAAATGGCCATTCTACTGCAAGCTAAATCCGTAGTGTCATGCATCCTAATTTCGGAATTTCACAATCTAACCATTCCTTTGTAGTTACCCTTATTATACCCGCGCGAAGCGCGGGGGCTCCGGCTAGTAAACAGTTAAACAGGTAATGAAGCCGAAACCTAATAAAAGGATGCGGAAAATTCGATCACATCATGCAACCTGCTCCACTGCTCCAGGCGATCATTGTGTTACCTGTCCCAGTCGCCCCTGCCAACCCCGGCCGCACGGCCCCAGCGCAGCTGCCAGCGCGGCCCCTGCGCATCCGTCCGTGTACAGGAGCTCCCTATTCGGGATCTGGACGCCGACCACATACTACTAGTGATTTGAGCGAGCGCCATGCGCGCCGCATATTTAATCGGCTGTGGTTTAGTTTGAGTCTTGAGAATATATGTATATTACAAAAAGGCATAACAAATGATCCAGGATTTCTAAACCGAGATTGGGTTGTCCGGAAATATGTTAGTTAAGCCGAGCTCTAATCGGCCTAGAGTTCGATAGGACACCACACGTGATGTTCAGGAGCGTTAATGGAGATGCCAGTTGCGATCCAACTGCTGTGTCTTGTTGAGATCGTTCTGTTGTAATTTGCACCCTCAGGATGAGAAATAGAGTACATAAGCTTTACTTCTAAACTGAGATACGAGATGTTCAAATAGTACAGTAATATCCTACATAGTATCGATCCTTAATAGACCACCAAGGAGCCATAGTATAGCATACCATACATAGTACATGCTACATAAGCACATGATCAGCTATATCTCCTAAGGAAAGTGGTAGCTGCTTTTGAGTTTGCTCTGGTAATTAAGTTTTGAGCGCGCGCCCTTGCGCGCAGAATCAATAGGCAACTTTTGCAACAAAAGATGTGTCGACTTTGAATACGGTAATAGGGTCGGGGAAGGCGAACACAGCGAGCAATTACACAAGCTAGGTACTTTATATATTGTTAAGTCAAGGGGAGCTTACACAAGCTTTAGGGGTACTTGTACCCTTTGAACTGTATAGTGAAAGACAATTTACAAAAATACAAAGGCAATAAAGGTCCCACTTTCTAATGACATGAACATATACAGTACAACTGCGCATCTGCATCCTGCCCACACCTGCAGAGGTAGCAAATAGGCTCTTTAGTCTCATAGAAAAGCAGTGACAGTCTGAAGAGGTTTATAAATCAAGCGTGGGTGTGATAACCAAGCCAAATGGTTATAGCATCTCGTAAAAAACAGAATGACCATTAGTGTTAGTTCACCATATACTAAGGAAGACTAAAAGAGTAATTATTTTCTGAACTGAAATTGCAACACTACTATGCTAAACAGATGCAGTGCATGTCCAAAAGCATCAAAGTGATCTTTCTAGCTGAATCAGCTGTGGTATTAGAAGTCTGATATAGTTGCCATTAACGTAATATTATTTTGTTTGGTTAGATTTGGATAATAGAGGCAGAGAACTAACCTCATCGCTTCTTTTCTGGAATTGAGGAAGCATCAAGTCAGGGTTGTTTGTGCCCCAGTGAACCTGCAACACCCATGTAAACTTTAACTGGATAGACATTACCTATAGTAAAAAAAAAAATGGATAGGCAATTTAACCCTAGTGTTGCTTGATAAAATACATGCTGCTTCGCATGTGATCTCCAAGCAATTCAAGTTCAAAAGATCTGCAGATAGCATATTTCATAAACTTAGCAAAAAGGTTTAAAAGATATAAATCCTTCATTGTTGACTGAAGTTGCAGTGTGGTTGTTAACACAAATAAATGTTTTTCATGGCATACTTTGTCTCCATGGCTAACCAAGGCATCATCTCAAGCACGAGCCAAGGAAGTTGAACTTCATACACAAGGACTGATCCTTGTGCATCCCTCATCCACTCTTTTCTCAATTGTGCTTAATCAACTGCTATCGAACACTAATATTTCTCCTTTTAATTAAGCAATAATTTGTTAGAAAATTTAAAGTATTTTGTGATAATGAATGGAGGAAAAAATGGTTGAGTACAATGCAGCTCTCTTTAGATGCATGAACCGAACAAAAAAACTACCGAACAAAAAAAAAAAAAACTTTGTTTTGATGTGGTATGCAATCATGACCTTTAGCAAAGGCACTACAGTTGATTGGAGAAATCAAATTTAAAAGATAGAATGCTAAAATGAATAGATATTTGTCTATCTTTTGCCTAAGCAATGCCACAAATACATGGAGGCCACTAATATACCTGGCAGACTGATTCTGTTACTTTCTTTAGATGCACAATTCTTCAGGTATTCAGTACGGAAGCGAAGGTCTATGCAGTGTACCTTGAGCAATGCTATCTTATTTCAGTGTCTCTCATACCAATTTGTGACTCAGGGTTAGTAGTACATTACATAAGAGGGGAGAAAAATCAAGAGCTTTGAAGGAACACTACCAAAACTGAAGCCAGATGAAGATTTTAATATCAGAAATACATCTGATTTCCTATAGCTGACTTGAATGGTTGCTTTTTAAAGTCTCAATCTCAGCAAGATATGAACAATTCTCAATCAAGTCAATTATGTGAACATACAGCATTACCATGTCAAGTGAAAAAAAAAATGCAAAGATGATGTTACCATATGAGATCATAAAGAAGCTCGGCTACATTCTCAGGACCAACACAGCAAAGCAGAAAATGTCGTCCAAATTGTCACACACAGAGAAAAGAGTCATCGACCCAGGACATAAGGATTTAAGATATCCTACAACCAAGCAGCCTTTTCTAATTAGAAATGTCCTCAAGTAAAAAGGATATCCAAAGTTTAGCACAAAATGCAAGGGATTTCTCCAAAAAGAGAGAGAGAAAATCACAGGGATTAGTAAATCGAAGTGCGGATCTGCAGCTGAGTATGACCATATGGAGAACATAAAAGGAATCGGGCCACCTGCTCCACATACTCCCAACTCTTTCAGTCCAGGCCTGCCACCAGGCCCCCTCACACATTACAAACGAGCTCAGCACCAAAGCACGCCGATGACTGTGCTGACCTACAACAAAGCACCCACACACCTGCAGTTAGTCAATGCATTAGAATCGATCATTTTGTTTGGGTCAAATGAAAGAGAGCAGTAGCAACCAACAAACCTTAGAGGAAACAAGAAGAATGGACCGCAGCTTGAAGATGAAGAGGAGATGCCACACGGGGGAAGCAAATCACAAGAACACAAATGTTGTTGATCCTTTTTTAACCAATCGATTTCTTTAGCCATCTGAACTGACGAGGATGACCGTACATGTTCCAGTGTTGAATCCAATCTTCTAACCATGGTAACAGCTGCACAACAACCACCAAGGAACCCTGAAGAACCCCACAGCACCCAGTAGCACTGGCAAGGTTAGAGAAGGAAGCTGTAAAAAACTGAACATGAATGGCTCCTCCTAGTATCATGTTTGGTTTCAATTTTCATTTTATAGTTTTTTTTTCAATACACAAAGCATACTGGTTTCCAAATATGTTTCATCATAAAATAAATATTTCAGGAGACATGGAGTCACTGACCAGTCCTGGTACCCCCTGAGGCGCAATGCATTCACAGAAATTCAGATCAAGATGGTTAAATTCAGACCTGTAAAGACAAAAAAAACTGTAAGCAATCTGAACAGAAGTTCAGATCGTAATAGTTAAATTCAGACATGTAAAGATGACCCTAGCTCAGCTATAGGTTCAGGAGCTTTCAGACTAAAACTTACAGCAACAATCATCTCCACACCGTTCTTTGCACTTAGAATTTTGTAATCACTTAAAGAAGGCATTTTGTATTTTTCAGGTTTCAGTTTGATAAGAACTGTTTGGTCATTCAGTGGTCTGGAGACAATCCTAATAGCCTTGCAGGTGGGTTTGGCTACTGCTTCTTAAATGAGGAGTTGGCATTTGTGATCTTCTATATGTATCTGCAGAAATTGGCGCGAAAATAGTTTCATGATTTCTTACATTAACTTTTATGAGACCTTGGCATCTATTGTAGGTTTAACTCTGAATACTCCTGGTGATCTGCAGCTCAAGGATGCATTTGCTACAATGAACTCACCAATATGGATGGATAGTAGCACACAACTAAGCAATGCAGAGAAATAGAGAATGCAGTTGGAGGTGCACTGGAGTTAAGCGAAAAACTGACAGGATCTCGTGCTTATGAGCGATTCACTGGACCCCAGATAAGGAAGATCTATCAGACAGAGCCTGATGTTTATCAAGATACTGAGAGAATATCTTTGGTGAGCTCATTCATGGCATCTATACTTGTTGGAAGCTATGCAAGTATTGATGAAACTGATGGTGCGGGGATGGTGGGGTGTACAGAGACCCCGCGAGCGATGGCCACATTTATTCACCAACCATTATGTGGGTGGAAGCTCTGGAGCTGCTGCTTGACAAGCTAAAACCAAAGATCAACCGGTAAGGTAGTGGCTGTCTCAGGTAGTGGACAGCAACATGGCAGTGTTTATTGGAAGAAGGGCAGCCATGCTGTGTTTATTGGAAGAAGGGCAGCGAGCACCTCGGCTCCAGTTGCAGGTCATGGTGAGAGTCCCCTTTCAACCGCCGGGCGTCCGCCTCTCCTCCCCCCCAATCTCTGATCGCTAGCGGTAAGGGCACTCAACAGGCATGTACTTGAGGTGTTTGTGCAAATTACTTAGAAAAAATAGAGTGACCTTCAGTATATTTCATGATTCTTTTAAAATCCTTACAGGTGAGTATACTGAAAGCTATTGGGGACCAACCATGACTTCTTAAACTAAAGGCTATGGTAAACACAATTTACATTAGATGTGCGATTCACTGATTGGTCATTTGATAAGAATCTGCATTATTATTTATGTGATAATAGATTAAAGATGGATAACCTTTTATCTTAAGATGGATATGCAAATTGATATTTGATATAATTGCTGTCGGAGCTGACCACAAACAGAATGGCATTTTTCAAATTTAGAGCATTGCATTTCAGTATGTCATATCAAATTAGCAAAACCATCCAACTACTCTATTCAGGATTCTTACATATCACAGATTAGTAGAAACGAAATTATGTAAGTGTGTCTTCTCTTCTTCCAACGTGTGATTACTTGTCTATCTACAATGAGATTATTTAAGTGGATGCACCCTTTTTACAAATTAGAGATTTGGTGGAAGTCACATCGTAAGTGCAGTTACAACAGGAATTGGCTGCCATTCACAATCAGGTATGCTACTGGAAGAAGACAATAATTGTTTCTAGGAACTGCACATGTTTCTTATTTTTATTATGTCAAATTCTGTTCTTTTCCCCTGAACTGGTAGCTATGTATGAATGTAAAAGATTAACTAATGATGCTTAGTAAACTCCTCTTTATTATCTTTGATGATAATTTTGTATCTAGTATTAAGATAAATAACAGTTCCAAAGCCACCTTTGTCAGATAGATGGGGGAGAAAACATGCTCTGTTTGTAAAATATAAATGTGTTGAGGCGAATGAGCACACATGACCCTACTCTATTTCTTTAATCATTTTTGGCTTCTTAATCGCATTTACAATCATTGATAAGCCACTTAAATTAATTTCCCGGCAGAGCACTAATGTTTTCTCAATGCATAATTATCCTGAAATTTCATAAAAACTTGAGTCTACTGCAGAACATCCAGAGCCATGACCATTCAGAGTAAGCAAAAGTACCTCAATTGCTAAGGATGTTAACCATTGCTTGGCCAAGTGTCTGGTCAAATGTTCATCAACAATTGCAAGCGCCGGTGAGAACAATTTAAGAGCATTCTCAATTGCCACAGCGCGAGAAGGGAACACAACAACATTCTAGTGACAGGAGAAAAATGAGCATCATGTGAATCAAAGGCAAGAAACATAGAACTGTTAGATTTTAAGACAAATTTAGACAAATCTTACATCAGGAGTTAGAGGAATGTGTGTTGCATCTACTGCAGCGCACAGATCCAGGGAGGAGACATCAAACGGAGATGGAAGAGAAGAGGGTTAGGCACAACCTTACCTAGGGTTTCATGGACCCACTGTCGCTGCCACACCTAGGGTTTCGTCGAGCACAGGAAGGACCAACGGGAGGAAGGCGCGAGGGAGGGTGGAGGAGGGAGAGGAGGTGGAGGAGGAGGGTGGCCGCCGTCGGGCATCCCCGCGGCGAGGAGGCGGAGGAGGGCTGCAGCGGTGGCAGCGCCCGGCGCCGTCGTCGCTGCTCATGCTGTCGCCGTGCACGCACCGGTGGGGCACCACGGCGGGTGGCCGTCGCGCCGGGAGGCCGGGGCTGGCGTGGAGGCGCCGGCGCGGGCGGCGCCCTCCCGCGACGCCGCCGCATCGGGAGAAGACGGGAGAGAGCGAGAGGCTTCGGTAGTTTTTTTTTTTTACCGTGAGGAGGGGGCCAAATATATACGTACTGCTACAGTAGGCTGAGTTTAGATCCGATCGTCGAAGGCGAGATCGAACGGTCGAAAATAATTTTGCTAACGTGGACGTCCTGGCCGCCGATTTACTCCACACACAATATTACTTTTACTTAGTAATTTGCTTGTGCCCATGCGCGCGTGATAATCATTTTGTTTGTCAAATGGAACCTTGAGATAGATAATGATAGATATGATCAATAGTGCAAGGAATATAAGATTAAGCCCTCAAATAAGAAACTCTAAACTGAGATTAAAAAAACTCTAAAATGGATGCAGAGATATTTGAATATTATTGCAAATACCTTACATGTCATAATAGACATGAATAATATAGGTTTCAGTATAGCTGACATGAATAGTATTTAGGCTAAGATGGTGGAACATATAGCATATCATACATAGCCAAAGCGGGTTTGTGTGATATGTTCAAATATTACATATATTTTACATGAGCAACAAAGCTCATGAATAGTATTGGTCCAGCAAAGCCAAAAGTCCACACGAGACATATCCTCTAAGATAGCAGAACATATCATATTACACATAGATAAATCACAATACCTAGCACATGTCATGGGAGCACAGGGTTAGCTATATTTAAGGGGAAGTAGCTAGTGCCCTTGAGCTTCTCCTGATCAACCTTGATGAAAATAGTTTTGTAATATCCAGCGAAAATGTGCCAGAATCTGTGCGGTGCAACATGTTTTCTATTTCCTGCATTGCTCCTGACCTCCAAACTATGACCTGTAAATAGTACATCAACAATGACATTAGTAATATAGAGGTTGCTGAACCACTCTATGTAAGGGACAATATAATTCTTCTACTGCTGATATCTGCATGAGCAGAGGCAGTGCAGAGCACGCCTCATACAGTGAGCATTGTGCAACCCAAGTGTCACATGGGTGTCAACTAACTGGGAGTACCTACTTGTTGACAGTTAACAGTAAAGTTGTAAAATATACCCATGCAGTAAAACAGCCCTCATGACTTGCCGAACGTGAAGGCAATGCAATGGTTGACAGCCGAAGTAGCATCTTAACATAATTTGATGTTGTTGGGGCCTTTGGTACAGGCATAGATTTAGGAAAGAAAGGTAGATGATATGGTACACAACCTTGCCTGCATCTTTTTGAAGAAAATATTGATAACATTCTAGATAATCTTCCCAGACATGCACGGTACAGGGTTTTGCCGATACATCAGCTAGAGAAAGGCCTCCTGCAAGTAGAGAATCAACTTGGGGACAAACTATTTTCATCTTCCACAACTTGCACAAAATCAGTCACGCATCTCTTAAAAGACGCCTCCATTTTTCTCATTCAAATGATGATGACTCTAAACCATGATTCATTAAATAGCTATTATCAAGTTCAATACTGCTATTCTCGTCTTAAAACTAATATAAGTATGTGCATTCTTTTATGTCCATATGCAGATTATTCAATGCCAAAAATTACATAGTTTGTCATATATTCAGAAAGTTCTTTTATAGACTGGCTACCCATTTGCTTCTTTTGCGATAATCACCAGACGACTGGAATGTCATTGGCAACAAAAAAAGGACTAGCAGGAACATCATTTGTATTTCAATTCTAGACTTTCCCAAATACCAGGGAACATAAATCTCAGATACCAATGTCAAATTCAGTTTCATACTGGAAGGCAAAACCAGACTTATATATGATTTTACATCCCTAAAAAGAATCCATCCCTCCCTACCTTTGCATCATATTGGCAAAGAGACAGAGAGGAACACACATACTTGGCCCAGAGCTTGCATGCAGATCGCTTTCAGGACTGCTTCAGATAGAAGATCTTTCCTACTCGAAATGGCAGTTAAGAACAATAGCTCTTGCACTAATTATAAAACTACAAGCATTCTTGCAAGGGAATAAAGAAATATATATATCTATCTTGGCATCAAGTATAAAGACATCTACGGGGGTTGGAGATGTTTCTCATAGTTAGGAATAGCATTTAGCACCACAATTTCATAGCAGCTCAGTCTTTTTTGTAGACAATTGCTACTTTACACATAATTAAAATTAAAATTTGTGCAACAACATAGCATTTTACCAATCAAAATTCTTGAAAAAGCTATACATTTACCCGGTGGTAGAGTTCATATATTAGCTAAAAGTGAAGACATATACCAAATAAAAAAGTTATAATCACTGTGACAGCAATACAATAAGAATCAAAGAAGACAATACAAAGATATAATTCAGAAATTAAAGATAGAAGTAAATCAAAATATCTTGACTTTGAAGTGGCTCCATGTAATGATTAACTTGTTAGCAAACCATGCTCAAGTACAATTGTTGTTCTGTAAAACGCCCCAGTCAGGGCCACTTCGCCTCGCTGCTAGCGAGTCAGCTACTACTGCCCCTGAAGGTTGCGAAATCAGCCGCTTGTCATGCCATTTGCCTAGACATAAATGCAGGTTGTAAAGAGTAATCTTTTTCCTGATTTGAAATACCAACACTACCATGCTTGACGGATGTAATACTACATGTCCAAAAGTCAGGATTCTCTGTGCCTCAGCCTGCAACATCCATGTATCCATGTAAAACTTTAATTAATTGGACAGCCATTGCCCAGCCACTGCCACGACCTCACCTAGCCACTTTCGCCAAGCTGCCTATCTACACACCTGAATAAGAGATCAGAATCACCAAACTTGCTTGGATTGGATTAACATCACAGTTCACTCAAATCAAATTTTGGTACAAACAAAATAGGTGAGATCAACATCTCATCTATTCAGTTATGGACATGATTATTGTCCAAAAACCATTACAGGCCAAGCATCTTATAATAATATGCAAGTTCAGTACATCATATTTGTATAATGAAATATTGAAATATTTTCGTCTGTATAAACTGGTAGTCTAGCGATCTAGGGGTGTAACATGGCACAGCTAGCAATAACTTAACAACATAAATTTAGCATTTTTATCCAACTAATCTCAGTTTCTTTAGGACACTTTATTATCATAACTAAAAGCTCCCTTTTTAGAAAACTAACTATCTGATAGCATTTAAAATGCTTCATAATTCAGGAAATGTTAACTTTGAGCTAGAAACCTGGAAGCAAAATAATTGATGGATCAGAGCAAAAGTTGAAACCACAACAGCGAGGGAGAAATTTACATGTTGCCGGTTGTGCGCTTGTAAAGCTTGGGTCCTTACTATGTGCTGCAGATGCGAGGACAGAATTGCCAGCGCACCATGACGGATGGCTGCTGGGTCTGCGCCACCCTCGCCGGGTTTGCCGTGCTGTATACAAAAAGATTGAAAATCAGTAAACCTCAAAGCAAAAGCACCAGATCCATGAACATCCGATCCAAAATCACCAGATAATCACCAGGGAAGAAATCTGAGCTGGGGGCTGCCGTGCCACCACGCCACGCCGGGGAGCGCCCTCAATTCGTACCCAAGCCCGGAACTCCGAGAGGTGGAGGGAGCTGGAGAGCCGGGCGTGCTCGCCCGCGCCTGCGTCCGCCGTCGGGGCGTGCCCGCGGCTGTGGCCGCCGCCACGCGGGCACCGCCGCGCTGGGTTGCGGCCGCGCCTGGGCGCCGTGCCACCGCACCACCACGGCGGGGGCTGCTGTATTCAGGGCCGGCCTCGTCTGGGAGACGCGCTGGGCGACTGGTGACGCTGCACCGGGGGCCGCGCCAGCGCCGCTGCACCCCGTCCGTGGGGGCGAGCTCGCCCTCCAACACCGCGCTGGGAGTGGCCACGCCGCGCTCGCCTCGCGCCGGGGCCCACCCGTGCTGGGGCCGCCACGCCGCACCGGAGCCACCCGCACTGGAGTTGCCGCAACGCCGCGTTGAGTTCCACGCTCGCCCCGCGCCGTCGCGCATGAACGTGGGGGTACGCGCCTGCCGAAACGACGCGCTGGGTCCCTCGCGCTGCCATGACCGGCCACCCCTAGCCCAGGCTCAGGCCTCCACGCGCAGGGTGCGCGCCCGTCGGGCCGCCGTGCCAGGCCCCTGGCGCCGCCACACCTGGGCCTGCTCTCACCCGAGCCACCGGGGGCTTGCTCTCGCCGGGATGTGGGACGCTAGAACCCGCCCGCGCAGCTCGACGCCGGCAGTGCGGTGGCCCCGCCATAGCTCCGCACCACGCCATCCGGCGAGGGCCACCGCGCTATGAGCCTATGACCCCCGACGCCCCTCGCCCTCGCCCTCGAGCCGCCCGCGTCAGGGTGCCGCCGTGCTAGAACCCAGGGAGAGCTGAAGAGAGAGAGCGCGAATGGTCCGGAGAGTGAGTGGAGGGAGATATTTTTGGTGCAAGCCACCAATTACAGATTGACACAACACAACTGCCGCACAAAGAGGCTAGAGTTGGCCAATCGGGAGACGACAACAGCAGTAGTGCCTTGACCAGACACTGATTGCACCCCAGTCAACGCAGCCTGAACCATTGATCAGGAATCGAAGGACCACCGTTTCATTTGCTATCGTGTCCACGCTCAGGCCGCGCCGTGGCTACACCAAATGTACTCTTTAAATTTATTTATAAATAATCACTTCCAGTACGGGCTGGGCTAGATAAATCAATGGTGGGTGGGTCAAGGCGACGCACATGAGCTGTACTACGTTGGTGAGGGCTCTGGAGGTATGGGGTTTGTTGTGTTGTGGATGAAGCCCAGTTGATGGACAGATGGAGGTATGGGCTTAATTTGTTGTGGACGAAAGCGGATGGCAGCGAGATCCAGTCCAGCAGGGAGTGGAGTCACCGGCGAAGGAGATATACGTTAGGAAACAAGGAACAAACCAAATTTAACAAGGAGAGAGGATAAAAAAACAAGGAGAGATAAAAAAAAAAAACTACCTCCACGCACAGCCGACCAGGGTTTGCTTATAAAAAGGTTAGCGCCTAGCTATTCACGATGTCACCACGATTCTCTACATATTGTGTGTGTGACTGAGAGAGATGTCCTTGGCGACACCGGCTCCGCTGGTTGCGCTGCCCAGCAGCAGCAGACGACGGGCGGCGTGGAGATGGAAACGGAATCATCAGCCTCTGGCGGCTGCAGGACGCGCTCCACGGCAGCAACAACATGGTAATCATTATATACTATGGCCCTTAATTGTGCAATTAGTTTAATCTGACAATTAATCATGAATGACAGATAATCATAAACAGCACGCACGTACGTGCTATACTGATGCTGCACCTTCAAGCAACGTGCGAGGGGGACGACACCAGAGGTTGGTGCATACATACACCGACAAGGAGGACGAACCAAGAAGAGATCTGGCAGGGATGATAGATGCCATCAGGGGAACTATCAAGTTCACTGATGGTGGCGAGGTTAGCGTTTCAGCTTATGACACGGCATGGGTCGCGCTTGTCAAGAACCAAGCAGAGGGAGGCGACGATGGCCCCCAATTCCCCTCAACCATCGACTGGATTGTTCAGAATCAGCTGCCAGACGGATCATGGGGTGACAAAACATTCTTCTTTATCCATGACCGGATCATCAATACCTTAGCATGCATCATCGCACTCAAATCATGGAACGCTCATCATGATATCTACAATAAAGGTACATGCATGGTTTATTAAGGGAACATTTTTCCACGACTATTAAAGCAAATATTCATCCAAATATGCGTAGGTTTGCTTGATCTAGTTTTTCTACCTGATGTTTATGTTTAGTTTTTAAATTTGATTTGACAGTGGTAGAGGTGTGTTATTCAAAAACATATGGCTAACTTTTTTTGTATTATTGATGGCCTAAATAGTCCTTTTGTACTATCCCTCTTTTCTTTCTTAACAATAAAATGATGTGCAATTTTGGAGAAAAAATAGCCTAAATAAATCAAGGTGATCAAATTTGGTTTGCCTTAGGTCGGTCATTCATCTGTGAAAACCTATGGAGGTTAAACGAGGATGCCGAGGATTGGATGCCAGTTGGCTTCGAGGTAGTTCTACCCACATTGTTAGAGAAGACCAGGAACTTGGGCCTCGACTTGCCACATGACGAGCCTGCTTTGCAAGTCATATATGCCAAAAGAGATCGAAAGCTCGCCAAGTACGCACAACACTGTATACTCTTTCTTCTTTATTATAGTTTTTTAAAGAATATATTAATATTCCAAAATCTCCATTGACCGATGCATATAGTTGCTCCTTATTACAAACAAGATCATTGGAGTCCACACAACCTCGGACACACAGTTTTGACCAAATAAAAAGAACGAAGAACTTGCATCTAAAAAATAATTCTATTACTAAATGTCTAGCCATATCTTGCAAACACCTCCATTGCGGTTGTCTCATTATTGATGCATCTCATCTTTATTATTTGGCGATCCTCCGTCTTTTCAAATAGGGACCACGTCCCGATCCAATAGGTCCCCCGAAGATAGTCTCAGTAAATAAGATGATGTTGCAACCTTGTCAAAAAATTATATTATTACGAGTTAACCAAATTGCCCAACAAATCACGCTTGCACCCACAAGAATCTTAGACTTCAATTTCCTATTTTTTTTTGCATGCATGGATTTCGATTGAATATATTGCCCTGTTTGGCTACATACATGCACCTTTTCATTTGTCCTTTAAAAACATGCATAGGTTAGTAGTTAGATACCCAATTTTTAGATATAGTTATTTTTTTATCACGACTAATATTTACTCTTAGCAAATTCAAACAAACATTTAGAAACCATCAGCTAAACAGGTTTAGCAAATCGTGCACCACCAAACCCCACTCACACATACTACTCATTTGCTCAATAAACCTTTAGAAACCATCAACTAAATTGGGTATTTAGCAAAATCGTGTGCCACCAAACCCCCCACACACATACTACTCATTTGCTCAACAAACCTTTAGAAACCATCAACTAAATAGGGTATTTAGCAAAATCGTGCACCACCAAACCCCCACCCGCACATACTATTCTCTAGAAACCATCAACTAAGGGCATGTTTGGATTGAAGGAATATCATAGGAATTTTGGAGGAATAAAAGCGGAGGAAAGTAAATTGGAACCAACGTTTGGAATGGAGGAATTTCCCCAACCCATTCCTCTGGAATACTGTAGCTAGAAGGCAACTTCACAGGAATAAAAAGAATCCAGTCTGAACCATTGTTTTCTTTCCCTTCGCTGAAGACCGAGGTAACGCTTGTGAGGTGGAGCAGCCCTCTTGGAATTTTTTTAATTTTAACCCTTTTTTAAAGAAAATTTATTTTTAACCCGGGTCAAACTTATATTCCGGGAATAACCTTTTAGCGCGCCACAACTCGTCTTGGGATTTGTATCTTCTTTTGCCATGCGTAATGCATGCGGCAAAGACAGCTCCGTGGCGGTTTGCATCGCGATCCACGCCGACGTGGCCGCATCCCCTGTCGCGCCCGCAGATCATGGCGCGGTAGTGCTACGCCTTATCTGGTGCGCGGCAACATTTGTATCACTGCGCGCTGGGACTGGGATGCTGTGCCAAAAGGAGAGGTATGGAAGTGATTTGACCGGACTGTGCAGCATGCAGTACAGAGAGAGAAGTCATGTGCTTCTGCGTATATCAAGAAAGAGGGAGGGATGGGACCTGTGCATGTGCGGTAGGGGTAGGGCTATTTATAGATTTGTATATATCCATCTCTGTCTCGTATCTGATATATGTTCAAAAATATTTGTATTTTATGCTTCCAAAAACAACTTTAGTAAAAATATGGAAGATTTTTAATGTAATTTTTTATTAAATTTATTTGGGGAGAAACAAATGTTAAATATATTTTCTATAAATTGAGTCAAATTTATGGCACAAAAATCGAACGATGCTATGCAGAAGGCCAGGCCACGATGTTGTGCTTTTGGTTTATGTGACATAAATATTTGTATTGTTAATATATTTTCTATCAAAGTGTTTCTCAAACGTGAACGAGCAAATATTTTGTAACGAGAGAAGTATATCGAAAATGGAGTACCCCTCCGTCTCAAAAAACATGCAATTCTCGTTCTCCCGAAAGTCAACATTTTCAAATCTGTCTAATTTATACTAAGTAATTAGTATCATCGAAAAAAAATTTTAAGTCTAATTTTTAAATAAATTTATTTAAAAATATAAATATTACATATATTTTTACAAACATAGTTAAAGTTGAGAAAATTTAACTAACACGTTTTCATAGTTCCATATTTTTCGAACAGAGGGATAACAAATCTAACCCCTACCTCTCTCCCTCCACCTCTCTTTACCGTGAGACCCACTCACACAATACTTCTATACTCCTATCTAGGGCCCTACCTCTTCCCTTCTCTCCATCTCTTACACACGGCACAGCAAGTCAGCAATCACATCACCTCTCTCCTCTCACAGTCACAGTACAGCTATCACTCTCCCCAAGTCCCAAACGCTGCTAACACTGTTACAAGAGGAGTGCATGCAATGCTGTACTGGCTGCATTATAATTCAAAAATCTTTCTAAAGCTACAAAATTATTATAAATATTAATATTTTTAAATATATTTACCTAAAGTAGTGTAAAAACTTACATTGCATAATTGTAAAAAATATAATGAAAAATTGTAATATTGCTTTGCTAGATCAACTATGAATAAAGGGGGTGTTTAGTTGGTGAAATATTTTGGGTTCTATTTCTTTGTAGCACTTTTCGTTTGTATTTGTTAATTATTGCCCAACCATGGACTAACTAGGCTCAAAAATTAGCCTCATATTTTTTAGTCAAACCGCGTGTAATTAGTTTAACTATATTTAATACTTCTTTAATGCGTTAAAAGATTTTTAATATGATAGATCTTTGTAGCACATTTTGGATTCACTTTTAATAAAGTGAACACCCAAAGTCTATAAATACACCAAGCTAGTACATGGTGCATGTTGTAGGTGATATGATGGGGAGTCCATGCACCTGCACCGTCATTAGCATGCATGGCTCCACCACAGTTGTCTTCCTGCCAACAAGTGCTTACGAGTACATACATGCATGATGACACTGCCCCCTGCACTGCACTGCCTCCCCCATCGGTTCAACCTGACAGTCAAAGCACTATGCAGTGCACAGCATCCCAGTGCCGCGCGGCAGATCAAGGCGTAGCACTGCCGCGCCATGATCTGCGGCGCGACAGATGCGGCCACGTCAGCGTACATCGCATGCAAACTTGCCACGTGAGCTGTCTTGCCGCGGCTCATGCATGGCGACGAGTATACAAATTCCACGCATCGAGTTGTGGCGCCGGCCAAAAGGGTTATTCCCGAAATATAAGTTTGACCCGGTTAAAAATAAATTTTCTTTTAAAAAAGGTTAAAATTAAAAAAAAATCCCCTCTTGTGGCCCCTGCACTTAGCGCTCAGCTTTGCTAGTAATTGCTGTGAGCAGAGCACTTGATTTTTTTTTTTTTTTTTTTTTGAGAAGAGCAGAGCACTTGAATTGATAAAGAACGCAAGATGGCGAGAGAGCTCTCTGTTTTAGGTACTACAGTATACATCAGTTATGGGACCCATACATTGTGCAGTCATTCGGTGCCTATAATATAATAGATATAGTAAACACATGCACGTTGAATGAAAAAAAGAGTGTCACCTAAGTTTTTTCAACGTAAATTTTCACCAGTAAAATATAATTAGCACTTATATATTTGCCTAACATATTATGATTCTATGTTATAAATTCCTGTGTTCCAAACATCCTAAATTTTATGTTCCTGTGTTTTAAAATCCTGTAGTTTTTCACTTTTCACCATTCCTTATTCCTGTGTTTTTTCCTATTCCTGCGTTCCAAATAGGCCCTAAATAGGTAATTAGTAAAATCTTGCGCCACCAAACCCCACACAACATACTACTCATTTGCTCAACAAACCTTTAGAAACCATAAACTAAATAGGTAATTAGTAAATCGTGCGTCACCAAACCCCAACCACACATACTACTCGTTTGCTCAACAAACCTTTAGAAACCATCAACAACAGGTATCTAGCAAATTGTGCGCCACCAAACCCTAACCACACATCCTACTCGATCATTTGCTCAACCGATATTGGAATTTTTGAATGGGAAGCACCGTGGACCCATCCTTACACAACAAAGGAAGCACCGTACCCATCCTTACACTACAAGATGTTGTATTATCAATGAAACTCATGTTTATTGGATAATTGATGTGATGTGATGTTATCTTATTATTTGTATAGGATCCCTAAAGATATATTTTATGCCGTACCGACAACATTACTGATTAGTCTAGAAGGAATGTCAAGCTTGGACTGGAAAAGGCTATTTACGCTGCAGTGTGCAGATGGTTCATTTATGTCATCACCTGCTCCCACAGCGTACGCTTTCATGGAAACTGGTGACGAAAAGTGCCTTGACTTCCTAGATGGGGTTGTCAAAAAGTTCAATGGAGGAGGTAATTGAAGTTAATTATGAATAGGAGCAAAGGTAGATACCTAATTTTTAGATAGAGTTATTTTCTTTTACCACGACTAATATTGTACTTTCTATGTTTTCACTTGGTTTCAGTACCCTTTACATATCCCCTCGATATCTATGGGCGGTTATGGGCGGTCGATCGGTTGGAGCGCCTAGGAATTTCAAGGTACTTCACGAGAGAAATTGGGGAGTGCTTAGGTTATGTCTATAGGTAAGAACTGTGGACATTAAATTTAGTCCAACTTTGCTCAAATCTCCCATCCACAAAGGACAATTTATATACAAAGCAATAGTCCATGTACATATACTATATAACTTCATAAACTTGCGCACAATGGACTCATGTGGGCTTAGGTGCGACTTCGGGACTCCCCTGCTCGGTGAAATCGATGACACAGCCATGGGTTTTCGTCTCCTCCGGTTGCATGGCTACCATGTCGATCCATGTATGTTGAATATATCACTAATCTATCCTTGAAATTTATCTGAGCCCTTATCTATCGGTACTTAAATATATTAATACAAAATAATTAGATGAGCTCTCACTTCTTTTTTGAGGTAAACACCGTGGGAGCAAGATCTCCCCACCTAAATTTTCATTCCAAAATATATCGGTAAGCTGGGGTCGTTGGAAGGGTGAGGTGCCAATCTAATTACAAAGAGTTTAGAGAGGGGAAGAACTCACGTCCCTCGAGAGGCCCTAGATATTATGAGATTAATCAGGAAAATAGTGAAATATCCAAAGAAAGGTTTTATGATGATCCAATGGTCAAGAATAAATAGAGTAGCATAATCATTAGATTTAAAAATGATTTAGCGGCCGAGAATAAATAGAGTATCAAGAAAAGGAAATAATATACGCCGTTGGATTTTAGGCATTGTTTTAAATCTCTGGCTAAGGGTATTTAGCGGATGACCACTAAAATAGCTATAGCGGAGGCTAAATGGGGATATAATGGCCTATTTGTCATTGCTTGGTGAGCCAAAAATAGCTATAGCCGGCTATAGCAACGGCTGTAGTCGAAGATTTAAAACTATGATTTTAGGATGATCTAACAACCAAGAATAAATAGTGTATCCATATCAAATACAAAACTTATAAAATATGAGATTAAGTAAAAAAATATACACCATTAGCTTTTATGATGATTTAATAACCATGAATATATAGAGAGTATCCAAATATAAGGTCTAAAAATAGAAGGCCTATTAATTTCAAAATTAATCAGAAAAAGGAATATTCGCCACTTGATTATTAATATAAAAAAATGTACACCATATGACAATATTTACTCTTAAGGAAAAAGGTACTAAGAATAAAGAAGAAAACTAGCTTTCATGTGTTCCTTGATAATATCGTCAAAGTTACCAAACATCAAATGGCAGCAGTAAAGAGCAATGAGCGCATCAGCCACAAAGAACACGATTTTCAACTGCATCTTTAGGAAATATCTGGTGAACAATATTTTTTTTCTGAAACGTGCATTGCACGAATTCATTAAGAAAGAAGAGAGTTTGTTTTGGTTCAACCATTCCACACACACAACTATCAGTAATCCATGAATTACTGATAACACGGCTCGCGGGCAACACGAGGTTGTGATTACAAATAAACTAAGGCGCGACAAATGAAAGGCACAGGGTAGCCAAGCCTAAGCAGGATCCGGCAGCAGCCGTAGGAGATGCCTGTACCTTGCCTGACACTAGACTCATGCCTCCTCCTGGATCGCCGAAGCAAGCTGGGTAGGGAGCACTGCACTCGTTGGAATGTTCTTGAGTTCCGCTCTTTCCAAATGGACCAGCCGATGAGAAAGAAGAGGGAACAACAAAAACGGCATCGAACAATGGATATCTAAACCGTTTTAAAAAATCTTTAGGTTCATTACTATTCAATGATGCCATCAACAACCAAATGACATCGAGGAGAACAAGATTCTCTGACCAACATATTAATTCAATGACCAAAATAAGTTGAGACCACAAAAGATGATACACCAGTTTTAAACATCTCCAGAGATGCTGTCGTTGAGATTTTGCGTGTGCGCGCTTATTCAGTCAAATATATATGTACAGGTATACTGGAACAATTCGAGAAGGACGGTGAGTTCGTGTGCTATCCAATGCAATCGAGCCAGTCTGTGACGGCAATGTACAACCTGTACCGTGCCTCTCAGGTGGCCTTTCCCGGCGAGAAATTGCTGGAGCAGGCCAGCGCCTACTGCCGAGGCTTCCTGGACGAGAGGCGAGCCTCCGGCAGGCTGGACGAGGACAAATGGGTGATAGCCAAGGACCTGCCCGGCGAGGTCGGCTACAGCCTGGACTTCCCCTGGAGAGCAAGCCTGCCACGAGTCGAAACAAGGACGTATCTGGAGCAGTACGGTGGCAGCGCCGACGTGTGGATTGGGAAGGTCCTCTACAGGATGCCACTCTTCAGCAACGACGTCTTCCTCGAGGCGGCGAAACAAGATTTCCGGAATTTCCAGAGGCTATGCAGACTGGAGTGGCATGCCCTTGCCAAGTGAGACTTGTTTACGATTACGATCCATGCATCTTGCTTGCTGTATCGGTCTCTTCTTGCATTGCATGTCCTTGATTTCCAAGCTGCAGTAAGTTCAAAGAATTGACCCGGCCTGCTGTATCTTGCTGCGCCCAGGTGGTATGACAGGAACAATCTCCAAGCCTACGGCGGCGTGGCTGCAGACAGCAGCGCGCTGAGGGCCTACTTCTTGGCCGCAGCCAACGTCTGGGAGCCCAACCAGGCCGCCGAGCGCCTCGCTTGGGCGCGCACCGCGATGCTCGCCGTTGCTGTCGCAGGGTACCTCCTCCTGCAATGCACTGCTGATGCTGAAAGCAGGAGAGACAGGCTTATCAGTAAACTGGAGCAGCGCGATGAGCTACTGGTGGATGTGGAGGAGGATCCGACGACGACAAAGGCAGAGAAGGTCCTCCTGCGTGCACTTCGTGAGCCCATCGACCTGCCTTGTTCGTCTGACGATGATGCTTCTTCCCATGGTCTTCGTGAAGCTGTATGTATTGATTTGCTGTTGGCATATATGCACTCCTATTTTAAGTGCAGCCGGATGATGCTTAATTCTTTGCTGCAGTGGGGGCAGTGGCTCAGGTCATGGAGCCATGACTCGGCGTCAGTCGGAGGAAACACTGCGTTGCTGTTAGTTCGTGCGACGGAGTGTTGTTCAGGAAGGTACATCGTCTTATCGACCAACAGGAACGCCAAGCATCTGAATGATTACTCTCAGCTTCAGCAGCTCACCCACTCCATCTGCTGCAAACTCACGGCTAAGCTTCTTGAGGCTCAGGTATACTACTATTATGCATGCATATTTTATCCACCACTTTTACCAAAGAACAAAACGTTTCTGATCGAGACGATAAAAATCAAATCAGGATGGAGAAGGCAAGGAAGAAGCTGCTGATAGTAGGTCAGCCCAGCAAGTGGAGCTGAAGATGCAGGAGCTCGCTCAGTGTGTTCTTCAGAGCTGCAGCTCCATCGACAGAGGCACCAGGCAGGCATTTCTCCATGTGGCCAAGAGCTACTACTACGTCGCTCATTGCTCACCGGAAACAATTTATACTCACATCTCCAAGGTCATATTTGAGGATGTTGTTTAGCAAATCAAAGTGCCCCGGCCATCCGGCCTGTTTCTTCTGTTGATCAAAGTAAAGAGATCTTTTACTTCTTACGAACAATCACCCCTGCAAATTTCTTATTCATCTGAACTGACCAAGACAGCAGAGTATATTTATATTTATATTTATATTTATGTTAATTTATGTTATTTTTCGGTTACTTGTACTGATACCGTCATTACTGGACATGGACCGTACACAAGATCGAGCGAGGGTGTGTAATTCCAAAATGGAATAATCTCGACATGCAAGTTAAAAGAACGATGGTAGTTGGTATAGAGTAAAGTAAAAAAAAAGAGAGAGAGAGAGAATGATAAAAGGGGAAAGGATACGAAAAAGAATAGGAGGATGATAGTAATATTTTAACTTATAGATTTCTCCTTTCATATCCACGGCAACGCGCTGGGATATGACACGTGAAGGACGAAGTTAAAGAGATTAAATCATCTATCAAGGATTAATTTCCTCAAATATATTATATATGTTTTATTACATTACCGTAAGTTATCACTTTCGTCCAACATATCTAAATATTTCTATTCGATATTGGTTCAGCTTGGAGTTTAAAAATAAGATTAAATAATCTCTATGCCAATGAGTATATACTCTGTTTTATACATTTAAGTTATTCGTTACTGACTCTGTTTCTAGCCTGCACAAAGTAATTCTTCTCAATAGTTAATTGTGATCAAATTTCTTAGCGATTACAATTCAAACCTTTAACAATACCCCACTTCCTATCCGCAAGCAACGTGCGGGAATTCCTCTAGTTCTACATTACTAGAAGAATCAAGAGTGAAGTTCACTAGCGGCCTTCAAACTTGTTCATGTCATCTCAGTCCCCTAAACTCAAAACCTAAATTTCACCCATTTAGATCCTCAAACTTGTTCATTTGTATCATCTATAAACTTGCAAATCGCATTTTGACGGATGAAGAGATAACGCATGACGGTCATTTTTATTGTTTTCTCAAATACACGCTTGGATGTAATCCCAAAAAAAAAAAAAAAATTGTACCTAATTTTTTTAGGTCGGGTAATTCAAAATTCGGCTAATGAAAACTCCTACCCAATTTTAATCTGCGAAGAAACACTACCCGAAATATCGGGTACCCGATAATTGGGTTCGAAGTTCGGCACACCAGATTTACCCGATTTTACGTAAAAACAATAAATTAAACAAAATTTAAGTAAGGGTTTTACATTACTAATTTCTTAAAGAACAGGTAATGAAGCCAAATCACTGCTGCAAACCTAAAAAACTTAAAAATTACATTTTTGTTTTTGACATGCCCATGAATCCTCTATTAATTCCTCCCTTCGCCGTAGCCGTGCATCCTGCTCCGCTGCTCCATTCGATCATTGTTACCTGTCCCAGTCGACGCTGCTGCCCCGGAAGCAGGACGCCGCCCGGCGCCGCCTCCGCCTGCCGCTGCGCCGTCCTTCCTTGAGGGCAGGCCAAAGGTCCGCCTTCCACTTCTCCAGCGTCAGCTCCAGCTTCCTCTGCTCCACGGCGGCGCCCCTGGGGTCCAGCTGCCCGGACTGACCGACCATCTCCGAGTTGCTTCGCGCCTGTTCCAAGCCTTGCCCATCGTCCACCTCCGGCTCCTCGCTTTCCTCGCCGACCCTGCACAGCGACGCCGCAGAACGCTTCATCACAAGGTCCTTGACGGCGACGGCATCAGGCGAGCCAGGCACGCTGTAGAGCTGCGGCGCACGGGCGGCATCCAACAGCGCGACAGCCACGTTAACGATCCCCTGCGGGCGGAGCGAGCGCGGTCGCCGGAGCTGCAACGCCGCCACCTGCGGGCCACCGCCGCGTCCTCCGCCCGGGCGCACGAACGTGCTCACCACGATGCGCGTGACGCCGAGGACGGGGTCCGCACCAAGGCCCCCGTGCCGCACACCTCCACGGTCACGGCCGCCGTGTCGGAGCGCAGGAAGGCACCGTCGACGCGGAACAGGAACCGGTCGTTCCACGTGGGGACGGCGCCGCCGGCGTGGTCCACGCCCGTGCGCAGCTTGTGCTCCGCGTCCGCCCACGCCACGGCGTACGCGCGCGCGCACGCGGCGGCCTAGCCTCCACCGCCGCCGGTGCAGGTCCTGCGCCGAGATCACGGTCACTTCAAGAAGGTGCGACGGGGAGGACGGCGGTGGCCGTGACGGTGACGACGATGACAGGGATTCGTCGACGACGACGTTGCCTGCCGGCGCCGACATCCCGCCGGCTGGGGATGGAGGCGTCCAAAGAAAGACGCATCAGCCGGAGAGCGGTAGGGCGATCATGAAAGGAAAATTATAGGGATTTCTAACAGTTATTACCAGCGCTGTCAGAGACAAGTTTAGGGTGGTTGCATTGCAGAGCTGGCCACAGCGCAGATGCTGCATATTTGGCGTTCTCCACATGGGATTTCTAACTGTTATTACCAGCGAAGCAAGAACCCTTCGACAGCACTGCCAGCCATTGCTAAAGTTTCACCAATTTTACAGACACAACGGTCATTGGAACTACTCCAACACACATTAACTTCTGAAACAAACATAATCATCCCATCACATCGCAGCAGATTCATGAATATACTATCATGCTAGTAACAAAAAAAAAAGCCACTTGACAATTCTGTAAACAGGGTGACAAGACTAACAGTCGGACACTAACAATGTAAGCACGATTCAACATTAAAACTGAAGATTAAAATCCATGGTATGAGATGACATAACCAAACATCGTCGCCTGTCAATTTAGGAATATAGAATTTTGGTAAAGCAACAAAAACACTAGTCTCATGCCACTTGATACAGCCTCGGCGACGAGTCGAGGATGAGATTCAACACTTGACACACAGCCCAGTCTAGCATAAGTGGAGAACAGATTCAGTTGGCGCAGGCAGCAGATCCCTTCTTCTTTGATGCAGCCTCGGTTCCTGAAAAATGTTCAGGTCAGGAGTTTAGCACTTCAAAATGTCAAAAAATCCACATCTGTATATGGGCCTAGCGAGCTTTTATAGAGCAGGCTGAACGGTTTTTCTACTAGTGGGCCTCATGGGTTTCTTTGCTAGTAGGCCTCATGCCATTTACTCTTTCCCGTCGGCGGCGACGGGTCGAGGACGAGATTCTCCGCCCGCCGCCCCCACACACCGAGCACCGCCGAGGCGCCGCCTGCTCTCCTCTCGCCAGCGATGGAGGAGGTGGGCGTGGACGTGCCTCTCCCGCGAGAGAAGCTCTCCGCCGGACCGGACAGGTAGAAGAAATCTGGTCCTGTTCTGTTTCGATCGCGTGGTGGATGGGCTCATCTGTCATCTGATGCCCGGATTCTGTGATGCGGCAGGGACGGAGGAAGCCGAGGTGGCGTCGTGCTCGTGGCCACCGGGAGCTTCAACCCTCCCACCTACATGCATCTGCGCATGTTTGGTATGCTTGGAAGCTTGTTAATTTCTACAGTAGAAATTCTACTGTTGGCTAATTTCTTTTACCGTCCCTGTTTGCTGTAGAGTTGGCAAAGGATGAACTCGAGCAGCGAGGTTACTCTGTCTTGGGCGGCTACATGTCTCCTGTCAATGATGCATATAAGAAGAAGGTACCATACATATTATGGCATCTAGAAAGGATATGGAACTGTATTGTTTATGTGCATTCATGTTCTCTTAACTGAGTTCAGATTTAAAAGTTGTTTAGGATCTCTTACCGGCTGCTCATCGAATTCGCTTTTGTGAACTTGCGTGCAAAAGCTCGTCTTTTGTGATGGTTGATCCGTGGGAGGTAACTTGATTTTACATGCTCTCAGACTCTCAGTAAGTTTCTTTGGGTTATGCTTTGAATAGTATGAATTTTTGTCTTGTCTTGATAGGCAATGCAGAAAGGTTATCAGCGAACTTTGACTGTTCTTTCGAGAGTGCGAAACTCGCTATGCAAGGATGGTTTAGCTGACCCAGGTATGTATATAAGGGTTTTTTTTCCTCCAACATAGCATGCCGTCAAATTTGTAAACATACTTTTGTCTGTTGGATCCCACAGGTGTAGTTTGCATTTAAATGATGATATTTCCTTTTATATCAGGTACTGATTAATTATTTCAGGTAGCCTAAAGGTAATGCTGTTATGTGGTTCAGACTTGCTCGAGTCATTCAGCACTCCAGGTGTTTGGATCCTAGACCAGGTAGAAATCTTGAACTTTGCTAATAATAAACTTTTGCACCATTTTTGCAAACTTATGACATGCTCTTTAGTTGCATTTTGATTTTCCTCGTGGATCAACTTTGTTGACACCAACTTTTGCTTCCAGGTCCGAACCATATGCAAGGACTTTGGTGTCATATGTATACGCCGAGAAGGAAAGGATGTTGGAAAATTGATAGCCAGCAGTGATATATTGCAAGAATGCAGGGTACAGACTTGCTGCATGATGATTTTTAAATGGAATTAGAATAAGTTTTCTTTACTGATATTTGGTCTTATCATTTCTGAACTCCTTTCCAGGATAACATCATTTCGGCAGATGAGATTGTGCCAAATCAGATCAGTTCATCCAGAGTAAGGTATAATTCTTACAGGCACTTGTTTGTTGATAGCTTTATGCTATTCATGTGCATAATCGCTTCTTGACCAATGACATGCTTCTTTGTATGACTGAATTTCAGAGACTGCATAAGAAGATGTCTATCGATAAAATATCTTACTAGTGATGAAGTAATTGAATACATTAGAGAACACAACCTGTTTATGGAAACTGAAGTTGTTGATACAACATTGTAAAAATAGTGTTGTTTGGAGGTAATTTTTACATGATGTCTTCTTCATCTTTGAGCATGTACCATATTTGTAAGCAATCCGTGATATGTGGTTCTGATGCAGATTTTCACTACTATGCAGTTGTGCAATCCACGCAATGTGAGTAAGCATTGTAAACAGCATGCAGTGGCTGTGGACATCTACCTCTGGATAGCATCTTGATCGTGCATGAGCTGTTTCTTCACACAAACGAAGTGAAATAAACGGAGCTGACCATTAAATTACTACTATATTTTGGTTAAATGAGGTTCCTGGAGATTGCAATGAGTTCTATTTTGATTAATTTCACTTGAAGTGTCAGAATCAAGTGCTACATACTACATGCAATTCTCACTCACAATTATATAAATGCAACAATTATATAAATGCTCACTTTTACTTATTAACCAGTGCCACAAGATGTTCTAAGTAATGGTTCTTGCGAAATAGCAGTCGTTTATATACTATAGACATATCATATAGAAGTAAAGTCTCATTTGCAGACAGTTCTGATTCATATAAGCATAGACAAAAGATATCTTATAAACTGTACCAGATTACATGGAACAGAACACATGTCATTAGTCAATAAGATCCGTCTTTTATGGTACAACTCATCAGTTGCTTTGCAAAATTTATTTACATGTACAAACAGGAGCAATTTATTACACTAAGGATTCTAATAAGTACAGGGAAATTCACAGTTTGCACAGTTTGAGTACACTGAACATGACCAATTATATCTCTCAATCCAAAAGACTCATAATCATAGCTGGGTAGCACAGATCTTGACAACATAATTAACCAGTGACTCATATGGACAAGAGTTTGCAGATGGCAGTTGCTGCTGATGTGATGATCCTGTGAAGCTGAATCATCATTATCTGTTCAGAAGCTTTGTTGATAGCCTGAATGAATTATGAAACTGCAGCTGCTTCAATCTGCGTGCCAGCAGCAGAGGACAAGGCCTCCCTGCCATGTGGCCTCAAGAGCGACTCCCTATCGCATGTCGCCGGCGGGAGTGGCTGGATCCCGCCGGGGTTTAGCGGGAAGAGTGTCTTGAAGTATCCTGCCATGATGGCCTCCATGTCGCACGTCTCGGCGACCTTGGGCATCTGGTAGATGTCGCGCGTGTAGGCGTGGAGGCTGGGGTACTCGGCCAGCTTCCGCCTGGTGCACCGGAACAGCGTGTTGTAGACGAGGTCGAAGCGGATGAGCGTCGTGAAGAGGCAGACGTCGGCCAGCGTGAGCCTGTCCCCGCACAGGTACCGGGAGCCGAAGAGGTGCGCCTCCAGCGTGTCGAGCGCGCCGAACAGCTCGCTCGCCGCGCCGTCGTACGCCTCCTGGCTCTGCGCAAACCCACACCTGCACAAAATTATCAGCTAAGGGATCAGAGAATTCAGTTCCTGCAACTGATGATTTGATCAGAGCATTGCTGCAGAGGAATCCAATTGCTGGTATACCTGTACACGCCGTTGTTGACGCTGGGGTAGATGAGGCCGTACCAGCGGTCGATGTCCTGGCGCAGCTCCGGCGGCCACAGGTCGAGGCCGTCGCCGTCACCGTCGCCCGCGAGGCCGCAGAGGAACTTGACGATCTCGATGCTCTCGTTGCAGACCACCTCGCGGCGCTCGGCGTCCCAGAGCATGGGCACGGAGGCCCTGCCCTCGAACCCGCCGCTCCGCAGGGCATACACCTCCCGGAGCTTCCGCTTGCCGTAGAGCCGGTCGGGGCTGCCGGGCGTGAAGGACCACGCGCCGTCGTCCCCGGGGACGGCGACGGAGACCGGGAGACGGGCCTCGAGGCCGAGGAGCGCGCGGGACGACGAGGGCGCGGTGCGCCCAGGGGCAGGGGGGCCCACGTAGAGGTGGAGCCGGGAGCTGCTGGGGTTCCCCACGACGGCGGGGAAGCGGGCAGGGGCGCGCGTGAAGCTTCCCGTTGCGGGGTCGGACGGCGCCAGCTGCCGCATCAGGAGCTGCCACGCCGCGGTCCAGCCATGGCGCACGGCGAGAACGAGCTGCGCCGGGGGCAGCGCGCGCCCCCACAGCACGCGGGTCAGCGCGGTCAGGGGGTCCTGTGAGGCTGCGATGCGGTCCAGCCGCCTGTAACGGCGGCGGACGAGGAAGGGAGGCGGCGTCGGTCGCCGGAGCTGGAGTGGGTGCGGCAGCGGAGATGTGGCCCACATGTCCGAATGACTTCACCACTGGTGGAGATATGGTTCTCCATCTCTACTCTGAAACTCTGAAGGCGATGCTGGAATGGGCCGGACCTGGTCTGCCACGCTGCCGCGAATAGGCCCGGGAGGAGGATTGGGTATTAGCACGAGCTTAGTATGCTGATATTTTTCGGTAAATCTGTTATTGACAGTTTTTCTCAAAAAAAAAGGGTCAAATTGAGAGTTCGTCATTTTTTTAGAAATATCCAGTACTGTTTCAAGATGGAGAGCACAAACGTAAAGTGATAATTTCTGAAGTGACATGGCAAAACGAAGACAACCAACCAATGTTTCGAATGACAGATCTTCCCCTGTTTCCTGTGCCTTTCTGAATGAAAATGAACTGATTCCCATGAAATTCCTGGATTCCATTCCAACAACCCAACATTTCAACTCAACCAAGTAAAAGCAATGCGAAACGGCCCGAGATATCAAAACTTATAACATTTAAACTCTGCCAAATGTCAGGCTAAGCAACAACTTGTCGATATGGGGAGGATGTCATCGAAGCTAACAGAAAACGATCCAGCAGCATAAACATCATCCGCGGAAACATCATTAGGGACATTTGAACTTCAACTATGGGTCCAGTCTAACACAAGGAGATGCTATTTTAATTGAACTTCAACTAGCTGCTTCCATTACACGATTGCATTTGCCGCGCTAGCAATCCTGGGCCAGAGATCAGCACATTCCTTTCCGATGGGTCCAGTGATGGCAGAACCTGCAGCATGGAAGATGTATTAGCTTATAATAAAGCTATAAGCAGCTTGCTGTATTCATTCAGAGGTAATTTTCAAACTACGCTCACAGAAGAATAGTTGCAATGCATATAACATCAGAACTTTCAGGACTATACCTTTCATCTCTCCCTTTGGGTTCACAATCACTCCAGCATTGTCTGCAATATCACATAAACAGAACATATTATAGAAGTATGAACCGCCAACAAATGCTAAAGTAAATGTGATGACCATAAGAGCAGAAGGTAAATAAAAAAGGCACAAAAAGTGTCAGAAAACTCAATTCAACCATATGTCAGAAGGCATAACTAATATCAATCCAACCAAGATCAGCATATAACTTGCACATGTCCTTTCATGCTAATAATGGGCCATACACCTTCACCATCACTAGGGTTTGAATTTAAAAACATGAGAACATGCTATTGCTATCTGAGCAAAAACATAGTATTGGCATTGCTTCACGAACGCTTTAACATGTGCCAGGAGACAGGTAACACTGCACAGCAGAAAAATGCACAATGCTGTTTAATACTGGCCAATTCACTTATATGCTACCTCTTGACAAATGACCATACTGGATGGTCACTCTTTATTATGTGAAGAAGCAACACTGTTTACAAAGAGAACATCATCATGCTTTCTAAAATCTAATCATAGCTTCTCATCATAAACTATTCTAGAGTACAGTTTTGCAGAAAACTATAATGTGTTGATCATAATGTTTACTAAAAATTAGAAGTAATATCAAAAGTAGCATGTTAGCTAAGCAGACATCACATCTAAAGAATCAAAACTAAATAAAAAGAAGCCTACACAAGACAACTGAATTCTCAGTAATTCTACAAGCACACACAAGCTCAAATGAGTAAACCATTTAGAGTCAATGCACCCAGTCACGATAAGAAATGTACCTTCAAAGTACATGTACACACCATCCTTTCGGCGCCATGGCTTGCGCTGCCTCACAATGACAGCTGGCATCACCTTCTTCCTAAGGTCAGGCTTTCCCTTCTTCACAGTTGCCATAACCATGTCACCAACACAGGCAGAAGGAAGCCTGTTAAGGCGCCCCTTGATTCCCTTCACAGAAATGATGTATAGGTTCTTGGCTCCAGTGTTATCAGCACAGTTCACAGTGGCTGCCACTGGTAGACCCAGTGACATCCGGAACTTGTTACCAGCAGTACCTCCACGTCCTGCAGTTCAAAACACATTTAGACCACAGAACTCCAATATTGTAACAAGCAGACAAAGATGTAAAACGAATTGCATACATGCCCCAAGTTTGTTCAAAGAAACTTTCATCTGATTGTCCAGTAATAGAGGAACCTAAGTTGGAGTGAATGATAAATACAGAAACAACTAGATTGGGAAATGTGACATGCTGCGCGTCATTTAAAATCAACTCTTTGCATATAAAAAGAGGACAACATGCAACAATTCGATTAACTCTGTACACATGAAACAGATCACTGGCGAGGATTGGTAGCTGCTAAAGATTTATCAATAATATTGGCTAAACGATGCTGCCCTGCCACCAGTCATCTAAATAGCATCATTTTTCAATCTCAGTGAATCTCACTACCAATATGGAAGTGTAACACTTGGAAGCATTAAGATTGCAATCAAGCATATAGACGACATCCGTAGTAAACCAACGTCTAAAACACAAAGCTCAACGTCTAACCTCAGATCTAACTGCGTATCAAACTCATGACTGGCGTCAAAATTCAGAATAATTCGTTTATAATAAAAAGATCATTAATCCCGAACCTATCTGCTGCGACATCAGATGATCTACTAGTTTACGATGGGTTCCAAATAGCGCAAGGATTCACGCATCAGAGCCGAAATATCAACATAAAACCAGAACGATAAACTACAAAGCACAAACGGCGAACCATGAACGAGAAGATCAAGCGGGAAAGGAGCATGTAATTTACCTCGCTTCGACATCTTGGAAGCGGAGAGGAGGAAACGCAGGCGCGGCGCTGAGTGGCGGCGGCGCGGGGTTGGGCAGGTTGGCTCGTTTATACGGTCGCGAGGTTAGGGTTTTGCGGCTATTATTCGGATGACTCCCTTGTTATATTCTTTTAATTGCATTTTCAGGACCTCAGGCTAGTGTGCGAGGTGCGAACCACAACCGATTGATAGCAAGGAAAATATGCGCAAGGATAGGGTTGTGAGTGAAAAGTGGAAAGAGCAGGACTTCTTGCCCATTAGTCCCTGCAGAAGCTAGGATTGTGAGAAGAGGGCTCCGAAAATGGGGTGGGCGCACCCGGCGGTGGCCATGGAGGAGGTGCTCGGTCTGGTGCGGGGTTTCGTGGATGTCCTTGTTCTTGCCGGCGGCCGCACCTCGTCCGGCGTCGCCTCTACTTGGTGCGCCGATGAGGTCAAGAAGGCCCTCCGGTGGGCGCTCTTCTTCGAGGAGGTTAGTGTCTTTTCTGTGCCGCTTTCTTATTCTTATATCTATATTCTTATATTCTAGAAATTTGTAGTGTTTGGGATAATGCCGATTAGTGCGTCGGGAGACATTTCTCCTGAGTTCCTCGATTGTGTGCCTGCGTTGCATTCAGATTTTCAAGGACCTGCGTGACTCGGCCCAGTACGAGGATTCGGCAAGAGAGCTTGATGCGGCACTCGTTGAGCTCACTTCAAGTCCCGAGTTCCCTAAGGTGCTTCTCCAGAGCTTGTATGGTGGATATGTTGATTCGGGGGTTTTACATGTAGTGATGTTCTGTTACATGTGCAGGGTCTTGCTGTTATGAGTTCAGAAATGCTTTCCATGGCAAGGGTGTTGGTTGTGCGACATTTTCTGAAAGCAAAAACAATGAGCGTGGAAAACCTTGGTGCTCTTCTTGAAGCGGTTGTTGAGATGGATATTGATGGCATTTGTGCTAGTGGTGCGCACAATGCATGCCAAGAGTATGCTGAGTCAATATTGAACATGAATCTGTCATTTTCTGTGCAGAACATGAATGCTTGTGATGGTGGAGTTCCCACTAGTTCTGATGAACTGCATGCAGAATCCACGGGCCATTCACGGATTATAGTTAAAGAATTTCAGAAAACTCTGGATTCAGCATCATTTGTTTGTTTGGCTGAGAGAGGACTGGAAACACTTCTCAATAGTGTGAAAAGAAACAACTTGGATGGTGGTAGTAATATGCCAAGTGCCCCAGCAATTCTGAAGTAAGCATTCACTGTCGATATATTGCTTTTGGTTGTCCAAATCCACATTTCTATGCCCTTTATTTTACATAATACCATGGCCCAGTCTAAACTCACTCAATGCTATTACAACACAGAACATCACCAATGATCGAGGATTTTCTAATGTGGAAGCAATGGAGAGCTAAGTGTTTGTCATATTTGCTTGATGAGCGGACCATTCGGTTCTGTCTGGAGCTAGTTTGATTTTTAAGGCTCCTAAAGAGCAGTGGATGAAAGTGTTTGAGCCCTTAAAAGGTTTAGCCGAATCGTGTCATAGTGGTCTTGTCGAAACCATGGTAACTACTCATCTTTTTGGCCTTCATCTGTATATGGTTCTAGTATTTAAAGTCTCTACATTGTCGCATCAACATGTATGTGTTATTTTTGTAGGAGCTATGCTTGCTGGGTTCAATTAAAGCGCGATGGAACACATTGATAGAGGGCTTCATATCACACACTTTCTGTTTCATTCCTATATCCAAGAAATACACTGATCTGCACCATTGCGTTCACACAAATCCTCAGGACAAATTCCAAGGCGAACATCTTAATTTGGAGGTTTTTCCTATTTTGGACTTATATCATGTTAATAGTTTGCCAAGGATTCTGTATGAACTTTAACTCAGTGAGATTTTTTTAAAAAAAAATATGGGGATTTTACCCCTCTCAACCAAGTATTTATCTGTACATCTTAAGAATAAATTCAGGAAGGTTCACCTAAATACTGAACGCTGTTATGTGTGTTTGTGCGAACTGTCAAGGGTTCTTATATGAATCCTCAATGTCCATCTGTAACTAAAATCTGTGGAGGGCCTATGATCAAACTCCTCGGCCAGAACCTGTAATGTGTTGTATACCAAATCAGGCCTTCGGTGCACTTAATGGAACTGTGCTTACACATGTATGTGACAGGAACTGAAACGAAACCATTTTTTGATGAGAGCTGCTAATGCTCAGTCCTTAGTCTACATTCAACAATGGTAAATAACATTATCAAAACCAATAACTTCAAAACCAATAACTTGTCATACTGCCCTTGGTCTAGTTTGACGTACAAGTGATGCTTGATTGATTTAAACAATACTTGAGTCAGCGAACCAGTTCCAAGCCTTTATATGCCAATATTTATTTCCTGAAACCATGTTCCTTGTCTTCATTTCAATTAGCATATGCCCTTTTAATTCCGCAATATATCTAATCAACTTGGACCCTTCAACTGACCCATGAATCCTTGTCAGGTTTTGGAACACTTACTGTAAAAAAATGACATGATATGTTGGACCTTCTGGTATATGTTTTAACCTACAAAAGAATATTTGGAACTGATTGCATATAGTTTTATTAGATTAGCATGCCTTTCAAAGATCCCTCAGGAAATAAAATGCATAATGGGCTTGTCACAACTAACAATAACAGTTGTAGCAAGAGGGCATATAATTTTAATCTTGGTATTTACAATGTTTTGTTTTCTCAGACCTCCTGAAAATATGTATCTTCATCCAAAGCTTTGAACTACAGGAAAAGGATATTCTTGACTATGTGAGGCAGTCATTAGAGAGTAAACCATCCTTACTATGGCTTCTATCTCCAGTTCTTACCGCCGCAGCAATTCCACCACGGTGAGCTGACCTTTTACCTTATGGGATGGCATTTCTTTTTTTTTATCATTAATGATAATTCCATGTTTGTAACTGATTGCATAGGTCAAGCTTGTTCCAGATATACCTTGCTCAAATAGATAAGCAATTTCATGATGCTGCTCCTGCAGATCGGTATGCTATTAAAAAAATAGTTACTGTGAGATATGTCACATTTCAAATTCCTGTGTTAGTTATTTGTGTTTATGTTTACTGTTTTCAGAAAGTGTAAGTGCAGAGGAGATAAAATAGATCAGCATCGTAACTGTAAGTTATTCGTAATTGCAGCTGCTCCCTTTCTTGGATTTCAAATGAGATGAGCACCCAGGCGCTCAGAATTGTTCAGTAAAGCTTGTTTTTCTTTCTTCCAGGTGAGATTACTGAAAGGATTCAATGTCTCTACGCATTCCATATTCAGCAACTTCATCTAATGGTTCCACGATGACATAGTTATAGTTCAAGTTCACGCTGAATATTACAATTTGCATGCTGATTCTTACATTTCACTTTTAAGTTTTAAATGAGTGACTGATCAGCGATGGGGACCGTGATGTTGTACATCTTTGTACTCTTCTACTTTAATGAAATGACACCAACTCTCCTGCATCGTTCAAGGAAAAATATGAGTGACTGATTCCCCAGCTGACTGCAAACATTGATTTGCTGAACCTGAAACAGCAGAAAGTTATTTGATTCCACCTTTTTGCATGCTGGAAACAGTTGAAATGAAAGAGATATAGATTATGGCTATTTCATTCATGTAAACCTAGAGACTGAATTTGTTCTTGCTCTTTTTTGTCTTCAAGGTGAAATGAAAGACTGTTACTAGATTCACCCTGTGTTCATTCTCCTTTATTCTTTTTGTGCTTTCTGGACATGAAACGTACAGAGATTTTTTTAGGGGTGATAAATGAATTGTTTGTGATGATATATAATAATTGTGACTGCAAGCGGTATTCACATCAGCCTAAGTACGATTTTACCTCTGATAAAGCTGCCACCATTTCGATTCTGCAAACCAATCAATGCCCAGTTGACTTTTTCCTCATTACTTTCTCCCCTAATGCTTTTAGATTCTACCTACCCCAGGTCAGAAAAGTGTAAGTAACTAATGAGGTGTCTGAGAACCTCTGGTTTTCTCTATTTCTGCTACTCCAATTGAAATTAAAAAGTGTGAGATAATGGATAATGGCAAAAGAGAAATCTAATGTAGAATGGGTCATTGTCAAGCCAGCTTGTCAATGAAAGTTTGGTACATGCCAAATTGGGTTTGTCAACTACAAGGCACATTGCTGCCAAAGAGAACTCCTAGAATGCAAGCTCATTGTTGGAATTTATTATAAATGGTGCTTCATCCACACAGCTGATCAGACAAAGAAGCTTGGGAAGGTAGATGCTGGTAATTTAGTAGACCCAGCTTTCACAATATAAACGGTTGGGTCTGTATATATCTGAGTCACTGGTTCCTGCTTGTACTAGCAACCTAATTTATCTGTCTTGAGACATGTAAAGCTTTTAAAAAATTGAAGGTGTACATGTTTCTCATAGGAAAGGCTGGGTGTGCAATAGCCTGTTGGTTTTGATAGTTATCAATTCTAAATTAAGAGAGCATGTTGTTCAAGTTGCTGCAATATGGAATGGCAGTGGACTATTAGTTTGGTCATTGAAGAAAGGGGTACAAACCATGGTCTCCACCCCACACCTCTGAAAGGAAAACAATTGATGAATCCAGATGATGCTAATCTCACATCTTTCTAATGTTTAAAGTTTAGCAGCAGTTGTTTCATCGATTCCATTACCTGAAGAAACAAGTAAGTAGCAACCCAGAAGCCAATTTCAGCTTACTCTTGTTGCAGTTTGTTCTGTCTGTTTTCTCTCTTATGATCTCTTTCTTTGATGTTCTATTTCCTTGTATTCTTTGTTGCATTTATTAACTCTTTTCATAAACTACTTTATTAGGTGTATCTTGCTCAGTTATCTGATACTGCTTTCCGTTTATCTCTCATCTTATGTTTAAGGAGTGGCTTAACTCCACAATTCATGCATGTCTTTTGTCAATGCTTTGCATGCAGTTTGCTCTCAATTACATCATGATTACAATCTTTAGTTTGCCTGTGGCCACTCGTTTTTTTTCTCTTTTTTTTTCACATGATTGATTAAATACATCTCTGCACTTGGTGAATGATATGAATGATGCTTCACTTGAACAGATTAAACTGATGGGTACTGCATGCAGCCATACATCAACCATGAATAGGCTTCACAGTGGAAGAGTTCCCCATGTCTTTCATCAGCTATAACATTAGTACCAGCATTCTCAGAGGTGTCATTTCCTAGTTTTTCAGAGCAGAGATTATCTTTTGTTGAAAGAGAACTGCCTATTAGTTCTGTCACCTCATTTCACACTTCTTTGGCTGCACATGATACCATGTCAAAAATATGTTAGCTTCCAATTTCACCAACGAGTCACCTAATGGGCAGCTTTGTTCTGGATCATATGTTACTGAGCCATGTGATCCTGATACTCCATTTTTAGCAACGCATTCACCATTAATGGGTAATTCAAGGCCTTTGGTGATGGACTCTCCAGAAATATCTGAACAGATATGTTCGAACCAAGAACAACCCCTAGGTTTATTTTATTATCCAGCAAGTGTCGATTGTTCCAAATCGAAAAATGTGACCATGTTTGGCCAACAAGTTCAAGACACCATCACAGTCGATCCTAACACTCACCGTACATCACAAAATGAGTGGTTCTCGTCTGGGAGTTCTATGCAGCTTCAGAAGAATGTATGTTCTGCTGAATCTGTGCTGAAGGTAGATATATGTTTTGGTCATGCCATGGCCTAACTATTTCATTACTTCTCCTTAGTTTTATTTTGTATTTATACTGCCTGTAAAAAAATATGATATGATCTTTATCAGTGAACTTAATTTGAAAATTAAAGTAGTGGACTTCATCTTGCAATGCTGAATTCAGTTAAAGTTATTCCTTGTTTGTAGACAGTTGATGCAAGAAGTGCAACACCTCAAAGTTACTTATACTGCCATACTCAGAGGAGTGTATCAAATCCTTTCAACTGTGATAAACTTGGCGCTGACAGCCTCCCTTCTTCAAACACTGCTCCAAAGCCAAGGATGCGCTGGACACCTGAGCTTCATGAGCGTTTTGTTGATGCTGTTAACAATCTCGGTGGGAGCGAAAGTACTGATGTTTTCTCTCTCTCTCTCTCTCTATGATCTGTTTTACATTTATCTTATTTGGACAGAGAAGTGCAAGTCTCATTTTTTTGTAGTCACATTGCTAGTTGTCTTACCCTTGTCAGCAGATAATTTCATTCCTTTTCTTTGTTCCTGCAGAAGCAACTCCAAAAGCAATCCAGAAGATTATGAAGATCGAAGGATTAACTATATACCATGTAAAAAGCCATCTGCAGGTATCAATTCTTGACTAGCTCCTAAGTTTTCAGTGCCTTTTCTTTATCATGCTTCTCTTTTACTGATAGCCATGTGGTACTGTTTTACAGAAGTATCGTACAGTTCAACATCATTCTGAATCATCGGGTGGTCCATCCATCTCTCTTTGTTGTAAGAGGAGTACCAGTTTAAAGGCATCCTGCATCATATAATAATGCCTTTCGTATAGGACTAGAAACAGGGCGCGGCTTTGCCGCGTCGAACCTTTATGGCCAGTGGCCATGAAAAGTTTTTATTAGAAGATATACCCAGCCCCTTATGGGCCCATTTTTTTTTAGTGGATCATATGTATATACATGTTTGTATCTGTTTGAGGGAATACTTTTACTTGGGCTTTTAAAATTACCTTCGGGAAAATTTGAGACGTTATACATTGATTTTGTAAAGGGACACATTGTATATTTTCATTTGGTAGCCGATTAGTTTGTCAACTAACTTCGAATATTAATTATTTTTGTATGTGTTTTGCTTACAAATGTATGTTGTTGATAGGTGATTAGGTTTTTTAGCTAACTTGAATAGCACGTTTGTTTGATAATAATTATAGTTCCCGTATTTCGAGGAGTTAACTAATTTATGTTTTAAATATGTTTTCAGGGATTTTTTTTTCAAATGCATACCGTAATAATGTATGGTTTGGTTAATCTGGTAGTGCTTATTTGTATCAAAAATATGGTACTCTTTTGCTGAATGTATTTACTTACAGAATCTAAAGTATGTAACATGTGATTTGCTGCTTGTGCCGTGTAGGTATAGTTGTCTAAATTTCAACCAAATTTAGCGCACTTTTTGTTTTTTTTAGGTTTAATTATTTAGTCCAGTGCGTAGTTACGAAATATACAAACAGTATTGTGAGCATTGAAGAAACAGTACTGGGGAGGCGAACGTGTTACGAACTAAAAATATATTGCGATGGCGATTTGAAACTTTCCTATCCGAACAGAAGCAGCAGCATAACCGGCAGTGATGACGCTGGATTGTCAGAGGAGTCTGGGGGCCCGAAATAAAATACAATCCAGTTGTCGTCAAAATCTAGTAGTTATATGAATTCAAGACATTTGTTTTGTATTCGTGTCCGATAATAGCTGTATTCGTATTTGAATTGGAATTTAAATACGGTTAATATTGCTATCTGTATTCGATTATGCGTCGGATTCGATTGGAATCCATCGGTGTGCGGTAGTTGTCGTAATATTCCTGCCATTATTAAAAGTATTAATATTGTAATACAAATAATCGTAATATTCCTGCCAGTATTAAAAGGTATTAATATTGTAATACAAATAATCGTAATATTCCTGCCCGTATTAAAAGGTATTAATATTTGTAATAAAAATAAATATCGTTGGATTAGTTGTATATTATATTTTTATAATAGATTTATTTAGAGACATAAATGTTAGCACTATTTCCTATAAATTAAGTTTAATTTGACTTAGTTTCACACGTCACAGATCTTATTATTTTATTTTATTGTTTGGGCCGGATAGAGTAGCCAAAAATCAAACGGATGTCGCGGCAAAAGAAAAGACGTGACAGTAAACGTGGTTGCTTTTTTTTCCAAGCGTGGGACCCATGCTAGCTGCTGTCTCTTTGCTCTCTCTTTCACACGCTCGTCCTTATCTTGATTGCTCCCGAGATTCCCCACAGTCGCACGCTTCGTCCTTATCTCCCACGAGGCGGCGGCACTTCGGCGGTTCTCTCTCGCTTTAGCAACGCCGCATGCGCTGTGGTGGCGCAAGTGCGGCCGCTGCCCGCCGCAGGCGGTCGGGGCCGGGGTCGCCGGGCTGCCGCGCCAACGCAATCGTCGTATGCACTGGTGAGGATGCCGAACTCGCCATCCCTCGCCGTCGTCTCTCGTCTCTCGCCATGGCCATAGGCGCAAGAGGCCGCAGAGCAGCCTGCAGCCACCTTAACGCCGCTCCTTCCTCTTCGTCGCGCCTCTCCCTTGCCCGCCGACCGCGCCATTGCCGTCCACGTGCCCGAAAGGCCGAGCGCCGACGCCACCAGCGCCGCGGCCGTTTCGTTCGCCGCCGCCTGCCGCTTTCGTGGCACGGCCCCGCGCCGACCGCCTCGCCGGGCGAGGCGTTCCGCTGCGCTTGGCGTGGTGATGCTCCCCTCGCTTCCTCGTCGCGGCGAGCACCACGACGGCAGAAAATCGCGAGCCCCGTCGATCGCTCTGTTCCCATCTCGTGAGCGGTGAGCTTCGGCAAATCTCTGGAACCGAGAGGAGGATTTGGACTACGGGTTGATTTACGGAAAGTTTGAGGGCTTTTGAAAAAAATTTCGAGCCTTACCAGATTTGGGCGTCCGCACGGCCGATCCGACGCCGAGAAAAGCCGGCGACGTGGCCACGCTCTCCGGCCCGAGCTTGAGGTCTGGTTTCGATAGGTAGAGATCATATAGGACAATGCAGTCATATTATTATTTGGAAAAGTGGATAAAGTTATAATGTAATTGCTTCTTTTCCTTGCTAACAGGTGTATCTGCAAGGAGAGGCAGCCAAGCAGATGATGACTCCATTCCGCAATCAAAGTGAGATTATATGATTTTTAGGAGTACTTGACATCAAGTCTTTCCTAATTCCTACTGTTACATAGTCCATATCTTGCGCAATTTTGTAAACAGCGATGCATAACATTTCATCTATTTACCTGACTGGCTGAGGTTTTAGTTACTGCATGTTCACCTATTAGGTCGAAATATATGTTTTTCTTTATTTAAGTGCATGAACTTGTAGTAAAGTTTCTTTTAAGAGTCATTTCAGATTTATAATTCTATGCCTACTGCAGAGGCAAAGGGAACGATGAAGTACTAATTGCACAGATTGGCTTGCAGAAACAACTTCATGAACAACTTGAGGTACATTCTTTTTTTAAAAGAAACATATATATACTGATTCAAAGGAAAATGGAATTGCCAGAAGAAAGTGAAGGCATGTAGCCTCGTGCACCCACTTATATTTTCCTTTACGCAGATCCAAAGAAAGCTGCAGCTGCAAGTTGAGGAACACAACAAGTACCTTGAAACGGTAATGGCGAAGCAAAACGAGAGCCTTAAAAAGCTTGGAGCGCTACAAGGCTTTAGAGATCAAGTGCGTCAAAGCACCTGAAGAACGGACACATTCAGCACAACAGAGGTAGTGAGAAATGGAATGGTTGTGGAACTCATTGCTCCAGCAGGCGGGAGCCAGAGCCTAATTCTCAGCAACTTGTGGATTTTACTCTGAAACGTTTGGTTCATAGATTCAGAGTCAACACCGCGTTTACTCTGGCATCACAAGCTTAGTCATGCTTGCTTCTCACGTCATCTTATTGTTGCACTTTGAGTATTGTCAACAACAGAATACATAATGCTGTGGTTTATTTCAATACAAACAGAGGTATTGATGATCCGACACAGATCCAAATATCATGTTCCTTATTTTCACAGATGGACATGGCAGCTTCTTCTAGTGAATATGGCATTTCAGGCTGCCTGTGGACTCCTCATGTACGGCTGAAGAAACTGCAGCCAGACAGGAGAAGGAGAAGGCAGCGCCATCCTCTTCTTGATCTCGCCGGCATTGTACAGGTGGCCGCGGCGCAGCCCTTCCAGCATCTGGTTTTAGTTTCGCCATGGACAGGACAGGGCAGAGCAACAACTCGTATTAGCGATGGTTCATGGTAAGTTGGTAACAGATCGAGTTGGAGTTAGAACCAGCTTACCTTGGTGATGACGGAAAGGTCCGGCGGGCGCCGGGTAGGCGCCGCCGTGGAGCGCCGTGGCCGACGCCGGCGCCGCCTCCTCCTCGTGGTCGTGGACGACCACGATCTCGGCCGCCTTGGCTTGTACCTCGCCTCCCACCGCCAGGGCCTGGACGGCGTACGGCAGGCCGGAGTGGCACGCCGCGCAGTCGCTCTGCATGAACACCTTGTGCTCGCCCCGCACCCTGCTCCAAGCAAATTGAGTGAGGAAGGAAACGACTGTGCACGGTGGAGTAGAGTTGAGTGGAGTGGAGTGGAGGTAGGAGCTGCCGCCGTTGCGCTTACCCGTCCTGTGGTGACCACGGGTAGGCTGGGCAGGAGGCGCCGGCGCCGCCGTTGGATGCCGCCGACGCGACGGTCGCGGCGCTGAGGAAGCCCGTCGCCACGCCCACGGCCGTGCTTGTGGTTACCTGCGGCCGCAGGAGCTCACGCACGAGGCCCAACGCTGCCGCGGCCATTGCGTCGGATTCAAGTCGCGACACGAACTCCGGTGGCCGGCTGTGGTTGGTGGAGCTCGACACTTTGTGACCCACCTACGCCAGTGCTCTGCGGATAAGAGGGGCCCGTGGCCATGGAGCGGGCACGGCATGTGGTCATGTGGGAGCTGCTGGGTGCTGGCTAGTATCGTGCAAGAGTTTTTTTTCAAAAAAATGGACGAAAAAAAAAGTAATAAGGGCCTAATTAGTTCTCAAATTTTCCCAAAATTTTTTTTGTGTTTTGAGCCATCATTTTGCAAAATGAAACTAAACACCATAGTAAAAAACCAACAAATATTGGGGTATTTTGCATTCTTCATTTTGCACTCGAGAGGCCCAAAAGAGAGAAAAATGTCATGGGAACATGTGTTTTATGTGCATGGCAAAAAAAAAATTTTGTATGCAACTAAACACCAAGGTGAAAAAGTTTGCATTCCCTATATTGCTGCAACAAAAAAAAATTTTGTATTTGGCATTTTGCATTCCAAAGACATCTAAACACACCCTAAGTAGGATCTCTACTTAAAGATGTGTTTGGATGGAAGGGTTAGATGGACAATAAATATACTTTCTCAATCATTTGGCTCCTTTAAACCCTCTTTGGAGGGAGAGAGAAGCACTTTTCAGTGAGCTCTAACTGAAATAGCTCTAATAAGCATTTCTTAGGGATAGTTGTTTAGGTGGGTTAGAGGCAAATAATCGCAAATCTAACCCATTATTTGGATACTTTAGTGTTACTAGCAAATTTGCCCGTGCGTTGCCACGGGAGAAAACAATCATCAAACATTAATAGTTGATAAGGATATGTCGCTATATATATTTTTATAATCAATTTGAAAAGCTATAATTTTTATATAAGCATGATATCTAATATAAAGAATAATATTACTTATCCAATTAAGTTTGTATCCTAGGTATAAATAGATTATATTTTTTTTTTATAAGAATCAATTTGAAAAATTTCATGATTTAATGATGATATTTTTTAGTGCAATCAATCGTTTTCTCTTTGTTTTTGTTAAAAATGTCCCGACTCGAGATATGATATCGAGGAGGAGCAAGGAACAATCCATCCAACGTCATCGTATTGGATTGGAACCAAAATTTTGTACTATGAGTTGCAAGAAATCAAATGAGTCTCAAATCCATACAGATATGCATTACCTTCGAGCTCACAGGAAATCATGGTATGGTCAGGCGTCATCGAAAATTAAATTAAATCAATGCAAGTGACCTATGTTGGCAAGCGTGGGACAGAGAAAGTTTGGATTCGCCGATGTGGACTCTGCTTGTGATCGGACACATCGCAGAGTCCTATACGTACGGAAGGTGGGACAGGAATAGGCCGAAGGTGAAAGGATAAGAACATATGACGCGTGATTAGGCTGAAGGTACAGGCGGATAGATTATGGGTAGATTGACAGAAAATTTTCATGTTTTATTATTAGGTATAGATAGATATAGATTTGAGCCCCAAATAGCTCTAACTAACTCTAACCTATGGAACCAAACAAGGCCAAGTCAACATCTAAACACCACAATCTAGCTCAGCAGGCCTCTTTACATTCAACAGCAATCCAATTGTTGTTGGAGCTGTGTCCATGTACCTTATTGCCCTACAATGGCTATGATTCATACTCTGGCCATTAACAATGTAAGGATACTAACAACAACTTGCAAACATGTGAAGGGCATTTTGCAAGAAGTTGAACCTGTAAGATACCATTCCATATTAAACAATCACCAAGAACAAACTGCTCAGCTCGTGCTGAAACTCGTTTTTAATCTGCAACGCACGAGAAATATATAATGCTTATATTTGCTCTCGGGGTTGGCCATATATTAATTATTAGAGTTCTAGAAGAAGAAAAAACACATAAGCATTAATTATAATTAGATGATATTTGACGCTACACATGTAACACAAGCCTCAGAAACGTGCACTGCACCAATGTTTCCGGTTGATAGATAGATATGTAAGATCGTGTCCGGCTTTACAGCTTTCACTTTCGCTTTTGTTTTCATATTCAAATGTAGATGTAGAAAACGATCGAGTGCTTTTCGGACTGTTTTCTTCCCTAGCCACAACTAAATTTTATTACAGGATGATCAGTTCTCCGTCTAAACAGGCCTTGGAACATCTTCTCGCCTATAAATACACCAATCTTCAACCATATATGTACAAGCCAAACTATCTTAGAGTATAGATATACTACTGACAAGGCACTGACCACATTTGCACATATATTCCAAGATGATAGGTGAACTGGATTCTGATGTTATTGTGCAGTATTTCAGAGGCAAGAGCATCCTGATCACTGGCTCAACTGGCTTCTTGGCGAAAGGTATGTTCCCTCTTCATGAACTCGTCCAGTACTCTTCAAGGGTACGGTGTGCAGTGTGTCTTCACAATGCATGACTGATAATGATCATCTCTGTTGGGGTGGTTGCTGCTTTAATTTGTTCGTCTCTTCATAGTGCTTGTGGAGAAGATACTGAGGGTTCAGCCGGATGTCAAGAAACTCTTCCTCCTTGTTCGAGCTGCCGACGTCCAATCTGCAACGCAGAGGGTCGAGACTGAGGTGAAAACAAAATACTGTATTTATATTCTTTTTCTCAAATATGTTTCTTTTTCTCGAATAATACTCAACTATGTTTTGCTTGTGCAAATCTGTGATGAAAGCGAAAAAAACACACTTTAATAGAAGAACAAATAGTTATTGCTATAGTGTTGTGTTTCACAGTAACATCGCTCTTATGTCAGTCTTTCTATGCAAACTCTTATCATTATTGCTAGGTGACAGGAAGGAAGATCTTTCAAACCTTGAAACGAAACCATGGTAGTGGGTTTGAAAGTTTCATCAAGAAAAAATATGCCCTTTGCCAGGAGATGTCATGTATGAGAATTTGGGCCTAGGCCCCGCTGAACCGAGAGAACTATGGAAGAAAATAGACATGATTGTCAATGTAGCGGCAACTACAAATTTCTACGAAAGGTCTGAGCTTAATTCTGTCAACAAATTATTTGAGATGGCATATTGTATAAGTATTTAGTCAATAATAAATGTCCATGCAGATATGATGTGGCTTTTGACACAAATGTCACGGGGAGCCAAGCACATATGTGAGTTTGCAAAGAGGTGCAGTAAACTCAAGATGCTGCTACACGTTTCAACAGGTAGGAAGCAACTTAACAATCACGCGTTCCATGTAGTAGACTCCTTCATCAAGGCACTCCTATTACAACATAGGAAGCAAAGAGTGGCCGATCCATTTTCTTCTCCCTTAATGAAATACAGGTGAACGGCCCGATTTCAAAAAAAAGGTCCATTTTCTTCAGATAGACCTTGTTCAATTTAGTGGGGGGTAGACCGGGTTCCCAGGTTGAAAAGAATTAAGTGGGTTTATTACATATGGGGTTTGTTTGATGCTCATGTATTCATCTTAATCCATGCGTGTTGGACCCACCTAATCACATATGGACTGAGGTGAATAAATAGACATACAAACAAGGCCTTATAGTGATGTATACTTACTGATAGCATTCATTGAGCAGCTTATGTTGCTGGTGAGCAAGAAGGGATACTAACAGAGAAGCCATTCCTGATGGGTGAAACCCTGAGGAAAGATGCACATCTGGATATCGAATCCGAACAAAATCTGATAAAAGAGACAATGAAAGAACTGAAAGTCAACCGGTCTTCAGAAAAGACTGAGAAAAGAACCATGAAGGAGCTGGGCCTCAAGAGGTGAGATCGATCTAACCCATTGGAAAAGTCCTGTTATGTATATGCTGCTAACATGCATGCATGGTCTGCCAACGAATTGAAGGGCAAGGGAGTTCGGGTGGCCAAACACCTACGTATTCACCAAAGCAATGGGAGAGATGCTGCTGGGGCACCTTCGAGGAGATCTCCCGGTTGTCATCGTCCGGCCTAGTATCATAACCAGCATCCTGAACGAACCGTTGGCTGGCTGGATGGAAGGGATCAGGTACATACATACCATACTGAGGCAGATGCAGTGGCCAAGCCAGTCTGCAACATGCATGCACTGAGTGAAGAACAAAATGCTTGCCTTAATTTTGCAGGACAATTGACTCGTTCATTGTAGGCTACGCCAAGCATGCTATGTCAACCTTCTTAGCGGATCTCGACGGGATCGCAGACGTGGTGAGTTGAGGAAATGCACATAACCAAATAATCTACAGAAATGCACGTAACCAAATAATGGTGCTGTCAGATTCCCGGGGACATGGTGGTGAACGCCATGATGGTGGCAATGGTGGTGCACTCGGAGGAGCAGGCGCAGAGCATCTACCACCTGGCATCGTCAATGCGCAACCAGGCGTGTTGGGCCGTCGTCGCAGACTCCTGTCGGCGCTACTTCCTCCACAACCCACCGCGGTGGTCCAGGAAGAACACCGAGGAGGAGCCTGTGCAGCTTAGCAGGATGCACTTCTTCCGCACCTTACCCAGGTTCCACGCGTACATGGCCATCAAGTACAGGCTTCCCTCGAGGTAGTCGTCATTATGCATTACATACTCAGAACAACTTTATCCATTGCTTGATTTGCTCTTGATTAGTTGATTATTCTCGGATCCACACGGCTTGTTGACCATCAGATCCTTCGCCTGCTGAATATTGTCCTCTGCGGTGCTTTCTCCCGGCGCTACCATGAGCTCAGCCGGAAGTACAGATACACGATGCATATTACAGAGCTCTATGCGCCATACAGCTTATTCAAAGGATGGTAAGCAACCAATTGGTTTTCCTCCTCCTACTTCTTTCATTCTTTTTTGAATTTTGGGATGTCTGCTCACCATTCTTTGCATTTGCATGATCCGACCACTGTGAAGCTTCGATGACTCCAACACGGAGAGGCTGAGGGCAGCGATGCCGAACAATGAGCAAGACAGGATCAGGGGATATGACTTTGGTTTCGACCCCAAGTCCATAGACTGGGACGACTATTTCTACAGGGTTCACATTCCTGGTGTCCTCAAGAACCTATGTGATTCCTAAGCGAGCTCTATTACTTCAGTTGCGACCCTAAGATCATATACTGGGACGACTATTTCTACAGCGTTCACATCCACGGTGTCGTCAAGTACTTATGTGATTCCTAAACGAGCTCTCTTAGGATGGTTGGAAAAGTACCATGGTACTTTCCAAGTACACTATCACTTTTTTTTCTATTTATTCCAATGATAATACAATTAAAAGGTTTCCCATCTCTTGATTTAACCCACTTCTACTTTCTATTCCACCCAATTCAAGTGTTTTCTTCAATTTCGTGCTGTAACATCTCAAAGCATATAATGGCGTTTGCAAGAAACTCCAAGAATATTCAGCAAGCATGAAACATGAGCAAAAAAAAGTACTAGCCCCAACATTTCCCTCCGCAACAGCAACAAGCACTAAGTGGAGTTGATGTGCAAAACATTGCATATAACAAGCAGAAGGGGACTCTTTCGTTATCGGTGTTTTCAGCCCCTTAACCTCTCCTTTCAAGTGCTACAGTTTCCCATATACAAATTATTCCAACTTTCAGTTAAGCCTTCACAGTCCAATCCAAACTTCACAGTCCAATCCAAATCAAGCCCCAAAATCAAAACACTAGGACAGTAAGGCTTAACATTTGGGAGAAAAACAGTGAACTCACCAGGAAGAGAGGAGGTGAGGAGGAGGATCAGGAAGACTGGAAGAGAGCAGCAGGAGCGGGCGCCGTTGCCCGTTGGGACTTGGGACTTGGATGGGGCGGGGCGGCGGGCTGCTGCCGCCGCCGGCTGTCCGGCGCCGCGGTTTCCGTACGGGAAGCAGTAGGCCGGCGGGTAGGGGGGGGGCTGAACGTCCGCCGGCAGGGCGGGGAGGGTGGACTCCGGAGGCCGTAGCCGGCAGGGACTGGGGCGGCGCCGCGACGGCTCGCGACTCGCGACTCGAGGAAGGGAGTCGGGCGTCGGCGGCCTGGGAAGGAGGAATGCAATCACTGGAGAAATGGGCCAAGTTTTCGTGGGCTGCGTGAAAAACTAATTTGTTTTTTTGGGCGGGCCAAATTCCAGGGTAGTCCTGGGCCTACTAGGACTACCCATTGGACCCGCCACGCACCTCCCGGACTCTGACTGATAAAACATGGTAACTAGCGCCGTCGTTCAGCTGCTCGTTATCACACGCATGCATGTAGATGTCCCAAGTATTGGTCCAGCTCTGGAAGACGATACTGAAGATTGAAGTCAGGTTGAAATATGACAGTACTGACCTGCATATCCATGCACATACGGGAAAATTGGATGGACTAAGTTGGAAGGAGGCAACTGCAATTCATAAGCTATGCCATTGATCTTTGTGATGATCGATCTTGTAAGGTCCAAAATAGCGTGAAGTCAACTGTGCAACGCATGCAATTTGGGCACCACGAGATCGAATGCTGGTCACGGGGTTAAGATGGGGCGGAGATGCATTGCAGCCGATTTGGCCACCAAGTTCGCTGGCGGCCGGCAAACCCCGCCGTTACGCAGAAACCGAGTCGGGGCCCGGCATGCTTCCCGGTGTTTCTCATCCACAGCTTGTTGCAAACAGCTGCTGGTTTTGTCGCAGCACGAGCACCATTCATTCCGCCATCAGTGAGGCGCCATCAGTGAGGCGCGGCCCTGCTCCTGCGGCTCGTTGTGTAGTGGGTCGAGGTCGAGGCTCTCGAGAAAGAGCATGCAATGCACAGACGACTTGTGTTTTACTGCACTGCACTGCCATGGCACCCACTGCATGCATGCATGCGCTACGAGTAGAGTAGCCGCCGTTAGCAGCTATGAATGACTATCACCACAACGGAAAACCGCGGCAGAGTTCACCGCAGGTACGGTACAATGGGCCGCCCACAGACAAGTTCAACTCAAGTCTTCCCGGCGGTCAGCCGTCCACACGGCGGCCGGCCGGACACCTACCGCAAGGCCAAGGGGCAGCTGGTAGTTGCTCGCCCGTCGGCATATATTCACGCCGTGGCCGGCCGAGCCACTGCGACGACCCACTGCGACGACTGTGACCACGCACCGCCGCAAACCTAGCCGCCGTAGGCACCCCATGCGACAGCGGGCGCAGACGACAGGACGATGCACGATCCAGTGGGGCACGAGCTGCCGACGGCTTGCCGCCGTCGATCGACCAAGGCACGGGGGCCACATGGGGGCCGGGCCCAGGTGCATGCAGCGGTTCTCGTCCATGGAATGGTTGGAATGGTTTGGCTGCAGATATTTCTGTCAGCGTCAGCGCTACCATTTGGATTCGGTAAACTGTAATCCAGCACCAGTAGCTTGAACATGCATGCAAATGCAATGCAAAGCAGCTTCAATTCCCGCGGATCTTGTTTCGGAAAAACCGCTGGTTGGTTAAGTAGTCAAGAATCAAGATGGATGAATGGCGTTGATGGGAATGCATGGCGAGACCGAGACTTCGTCTTGCGTATTGGTTCCTGAAACTCGTCTGCTGTTTTGATTCCTGTCCTTCTCCTTTCTAATACCTTTCCAATATACTATAAAATTACTTTGAGAATTGAGACAGATCGATAACAGATTGTGTATTACGGACTACTACTGAACATCATCAGGCAGTGCCACTTTATTGTGAACAGGTATAGGTACGTGGACATTAAGATCCGTGACATATATAAACGTGTGATGATGATGAGGAAATGCTAGTTGGTTGCTATTGTGTCGTCCGATCCTTTTGGGCGAAAATCAGGTCTGGCCGTCACTGGGCGTCTGGCAGTGGCCGCTGCCTACTGCTGGAGTAGGAGTACCACGCTCTGCACCGCAGACACTAAAAAATTGTGTACTCCACCCCCATGGTAAAAATCTCAAATCTGCACCAGCTATTTGTAGCTTTCTTCAATTCACGAAGATGCCGCCTACGCTGTGCTGTGCCTACTCGTGGGCACATGCATGGTAGTACTACATCATTTCCACAATACTTGCAATTCTTTAACTCATATAAACTGAGTTTGACCTCTCGTCTTATTCAACTTTTTTAAATAAATATTACCACTTTTGTTATGACTTATTACATCATTAAAGATATTGTAATGACGTTTTATTTGTTTTATAATTTACATAAAAATTTTGAATAAGATGAGCAGTCAAACACAGTTTATGTGAGTCAAAGAATTGCAAGTATTGTGGAACGGAGTGAGTACTAAGTAAGGAGTACGTAGTACATGATTTTGGTAAACAAATCTATCTTAGGCCTTGTTTAGTTGGTGGTGGGAATTAAGTTAGAAAGTTAGAATTAGCACTCCTATAGCATTTTTGTTGGTATTTGATAAATATTGTCTGATCATAAACTAAATAGACTTAAAAGATTTGTCTCGTGATTTATAATCAAACTGTGCAATTAGTTATTTTTTATCTACATTTACTGATTCATGCATGTGTCTCTAAATTGATGTTATGTGATGTGATGGAGAGAGTGCAAAAACTTGTAAGTTGGAGGGGCAACTAAAGGCCTTAGCTTCGAATTCTACGAGTACACATGCACACAGCTACCAACTGTACCGAGTCCTTTCTCAAGTGTCTTCGTTGCACCACCCATGCACCGTGTATACCAGCTGTTCAATTCCTCGTCCCTGTCCTCCAAAAGCTGTATACGTAGTAGTACCATGCAACAAATATACTGTACGTCGTATTATACGAAGTAGTAGTAAGTGTAACAATGCAATGCAACTGTCAAAATCGTGCAAAAGGAAGTACTCCGGGCTGTCCTAGATAGATAACAATACTAACAAACAGACTGCAGGCAGTATGTATTCAAGCTTTCATCTACATAAAAATTAATGTCTCCATGCTTAACCAAGTTTCATTTACATTAAACAATTTACCACATACTCCTAGCCATTTTGATAAATTAAGTATAGCAGTGTACCTATTTAATAGGAGAGAGAAGAAATAAGTGTCATCTAGATGAAATTCTCTTTACATTATTTTTTTTTTTACCAAATACATTATCTATGAGTATAGATTTTCATGCGGCCGGCGGCCCGGCCCGAGGCACGTGTTTTTGGCCCGGCCCAAGATGCGTTAAACTGTGTCATGATCTGCTAAGGCACCGAAGGATCCATCAGAGAAGAAAACGACGCCACTGGAACGACGGCTGCCGCCGGGTATCCACCAAGATGGCGTCCGTCGCGTCGCATTCATCACACACGTGTTGACGATGAGAGCTCCCTCGGTCCAGTCCAACCGAGGAGCCAATAGGGTCCCATGGGTCTTCATTATAGGTTCATTTGGATCCTTGTTTTGTATTTTAATTGTATGTTTGTCCTTTTTTTTTTTTTACTTTGCGAATTTACCTCTACTTTTTAAAAATTGAAGTTTTACTTTACCCCTATTGGCACTACAGTAGTAGTAAATAAAATAAAAAAAAAATTGGTTTCGTTGTTGGTACTTTTTTTTTTTTTTTGAGAAAACTTCGATTGGGGGGTGGGGATTTAACTCATCCCCACCGCTTATATTCCAGGATGCCGGCAAGCCGTGGGGCGGAATGAGTGGCCCTTGTTACAACAGTTCCGTTCAGCATGGGGGGTTTAGATTACATTAGACTCATTTGTCTCCAATGTCTAGCTAAGGTCGCCTTCTTCCTTGGTATCTTGGCGGCTCAATCTTGAATGGCTCTTATGCATGCTGCTCTCGGTCGGCCTATGTCCGTGCTGCGCGTTCCTAAACACCACCTCATTACGGTGTTTCCAGTTTCCCACGTTAGGAGGAGGAGCAGGGGGTTGCGTACATCCTTGTGTATCGATGATGGAGGTAGCGAGTTCGAGCTCTTTGACCTTGGCAACATTTGAAGGGTTCCGATTCGATGCCCGAAGGAGCAAACGAAGCTGCATCCCGAGATGATGTGATCGGCCGTCTCCTCTGGCGCTCCCGCAGCTCACATCGGCAATCATCCACCACCTTCTTCTTGGCGGGGCACTCGGGAGTTGATACGTTCTGTGTAAGCAACCCGGTAGAAAAACTTGACCCGAGGGGGGGCAAAGTTGGTCCGGACGAAGCTGAACGAATGATGCTCCCCCTTCATTGGCGTTACGTAGATGAGCCCGACAGCGGCGGTGTTGGTTGTTCTCGAAGAAGGCGGCTCGCTTCGTCGGAGTGGTGTTGAGCACAACCCCTTGGAGGATGGATGTGAGCTGGACCGTTCTTCCTCCGCGCGCGCCTTGTCGGCCGTGGTTGGAAGCGGGGAGTGGAGAGGCGCGGCGACGGCGTCGTGAACCAATTGCCCTGCCGGCGTAGTGGCTGAACAGGCGGGAGCATGTCGGCCAAGGGGCATCACGCCCGGCCCGTCATGCCGAACGACGTCGACCGCCCCGTCTCCAATGGTGGCCGACGTTCTTCCCGTAGGCGGTAGTAGGTCTCGTAGCGCCGCCCAGTGGGTGCCTGGCAAGCTCCCATCTAGCGTGGACATGTCCACGAGCTCTCTTACCCATGTCGCCCAAGCCGAGCCGTCGGGATGATGCAGGCGGTGGATCAGTTTCAGGAGGAGGCACACATTCCTCGTGTCGATGCGCTTGATCCCGAGCCCACCATCTTCCTTGTCCCGCAGACGTTCTCCCAGCGACCGGGCATTGAGCGCCCGTCCTCATCATCTTGCGGTCGAGAAGGAAAGCACGGCGTCGTTTGTCGGCAATGATCCCCGGTGGCGACTCCATGGCGGCCATCCATATGTGCGCCCCGCGTTGATAGAGGTCACACGCCGGCCGTGGCGGCAAAAGTGGGCGAGGTCCCCCGCGGCGATCGGCTATGAACGGATCAGGAGCTTGACATTGGATTGCCCCGTAGGTCCGGGGAAGCTACCTTTGCAGACCAGACGAGCCGTTTGGAGCTCCACACATGGGTGTCGCCGTGCTCTTGCCAAAGTTGATTTTAAGCCCCGTGGCGAGGGAGAATTCGTCCAGCACTCTCTTGAGGTGGCAGACGCTGTCCTGCTCGGCCCTGACGACGATGATGGTGTCGTCGGCATATTGGAGGAACGGCGCGCCGCCCCGTGAGAGTGGATGCTTGATGCCGTTGATCAAAGTCTGCAGCACATCCGCAACGAGGAGGAACAGATATGGTGGTAGCGCATCCCCGGGCGCAGGCGCGGCGGCAAGTGATCCACGGGCCCGGGATGCCATTGACCAACACCGCCGATTTGGAGGTTGCCAGCAGCTGATGCATCCATCGACACCACTTGTCCGGGAAGCCTCTCGTGTTCAGCACCTTCAGGAGGCCCGGCCAGTCGACGGAGTCAAAGGCCTTGGGCGGTCGAGCTTGAGCACCCGGGGTGGGGCTCGGCGTTTGTGGCCACGCTTTGGACGAGCTCAGTGGCGAGGATGAAGTTCTCCAAGATGGAGCACCCCTTGATGAACCCCCGTTTGATCGGGGTCAATTAGGCGCGATGCATCTTTGCGGGTGGTTAGGAGTTTGGTCGATCTTCACAACAATTTGCCGTAGGAATCGCGCTTGTGCGTGGCGCATCCTTCTTGGGGATGAGGACGCTCTGTTGATGATGCGCTGCGGCTCCATGGATTCGTCATGGAAAGCACGGAGGAAAGCCATCACCCCGCCCTTGGCGGTCGGCCAGCCGCCTTGTAAAAGCCGGCCCAACCCCATCGGGCCCGGTGCATCGTCGGCTTCATAGCCCGATACATGCCCATGCTTCCGCCTCCGTGAACGGTGCCACCGGTGGGTCGGGTTACGCCCTCGGTCGGTCGGCATAGAGGGTGTCGACGTCGAATCTCCATTCGGTGACCGCCTCAGCGCCTAGAATGGTGGAGTAGTAGGCGGTGAGGGCAGCCACCTTGTCCTCTGGGCGATCGAATCCAGCGCGGATGGTGTTCGGCGTGTTATAGGCATGGGCGTGGAAATACCGCGTGTTCTCGTCTCCTTCCTTGAGAGCACGGCACTTGCGCCTTTGTTTCGATAGGCAGCGGCGCTCCGCCACGAACGGGGGCAAGCTGTCGGCCGGCCTTTCGCGGTGACGACGTTCCGCTATTGTCAAGACCCTGCACTCCTCATAGAGATCAAGTAACAGAACAATGAACGAAGCATTGTGGTAAAAATCAGGCCGTGCACGGTGCTTGCGAGCCCAGACTTTCGACTCTCGGCGGAGAGCTTTTGTTCGGGCCACCAGAGCACCGGCCGCGTCCATTGGTGCTGAACAAGTAGACCAGGCCGGCAGGACAGTGGGGAGGTAGGTGGTGTTCTTGAGCCAAGCATTTTCGAAGCGAAAGTGGTGAGCTTTAGGGAGGGTGGTGGGGATGGTGAGGGTTAGAGGAGTGTGGTCGGAGGTTGGACCGAGGCGCGAAGTGAGGTGCGTGTTTGGGAAGTTTTCAGCTAAGGCCACGCTAACGAAGGCACGATCAAGCCGGGCAAGGGTAGGGCTGGCTCTTTGGTTCGACCAGGTGTAGAGGCGATCTAAGAGAGGGATTTCTATCACCGCTAGGTTGGCCAGGGTCGCGTTGAACTTGTCAGCAAGGGCCCAGTTGAAGTTTGAGTTGTTTTTGTCAGCGGGGGAGCGTGTGAGGTTGAAGTCCCCGTAGACTAGCCAGGCCACGTCGGGCGGAGGTGCGACATCCGCGAGTTCAGCAAGGAAAGTGTCCGTGTGCCGGTGGTCTGCAGGGGCATAGACGTTGGTGATGGTGAAGGCATAGGAGGAAAGGTGGTGGACGAGAAAGGGATGGTGAGCGTGTGCGGCCGGACGACCGGCGTCCCGCCTGTGAGCACAGCCGGGTTCCAGGCGGTGACGATGCCGCCTCTCGTGCCATCGGCCGGGGAGAAAGCGTGTTCGCTCAAGTGGGTGGGAAGGAAGCTCTTGCTCTTTTGTGAATCGATCAAGGCGAGTTGTTGGTACTTTTTGAGAGAACTCCGCTCCCTTTTATCGATTTACTCTTAATTCTCCAATCTAGTCATTTCATTCAATTTTTATGAAGGAGTATGACAGAGAGCCGATGAGAATTGACCCCTACCAAAATATAATTGGATTAGGATGAAACAATTTTTAACTACTAGTGTAAATGGAGAAGTATTTTTTTTCGTCCTATTTGGGTAGTTGAATGTGACTCTCCTCCAATGAGATGAAGTTGGAGCTCTTCCCGATCGATTCCTTTGGTAACACACACACATTCTCTCTCCAGTCCTCTCTCTATAAAGGTGGCAATGGACATGCCTCCCTTTGCAAAGAGGTACACACATCCTCCACATCTCACAGCCAGCTTTGTGAAAGCAAGGCTTGTAGCTAGCTAGCCAGGCAGTGAAACCAGCACAAGTATGGCCTCAAAGCCTGGCCCTCTCAGTCGCTGGCCATGGCAAGATCTTGGAAACTACAAGGTATACACACACGCCATTGTTGATTGTTCCTGCATGCATTATGCATGCATTATATTCTGCTCGCTCACTCACATTTCGCAAATTGTCATCACGTACATACATTCCTGTTGCATGTTTGCTGCCCGTGCCAAACTGACGATGCTTATTTGTTGCCTGACGACGGCCGGCAGTACGCGCTGGTGGCTCCCTGGGCGGTGCGCAGCACGTACAGGTTCGTGACGAGCGGTGAGCGTGACCTGCTCGCCTTGGCCGTGCTGCCGGTGCTCCTCCTCCGCCTCCTCTACAGCCAGCTCTGGATCACCGTGTCCCGCCACCAGACGGCCCGGAGCAGGCACCGGATCGTCGACAAGAGCCTCGACTTCGCCCAGGTGGACAGGGAGAGGAACTGGTAGGTGTACGTCGTACCATGATTATGACGAGAAAAATCCAATCCTCCCAAATCTAGCAACTGCCATGTATCCATGCATGCAGGGACGACCAGATCCTGCTGACGGCGCTGCTCTTCTACGTTGTGAACGCGGCGGTGCCGGCGGCGCAGTCGGTGCCGTGGTGGAACTCCAAGGGCCTGGTGGTGGCGGCGCTCCTCCACGCCGGCCCCGTGGAGTTCCTCTACTACTGGCTCCACCGCGCGCTCCACCACCACTTCCTCTACGCCCGCTACCACTCGCACCACCACGCGTCCATCGTCACCGAGCCCATCACATGTATGTTGCATATGCATCCATCCATGGCGCCTGCCGCAGTGCACATTAATTAAGCATGGCTTGTATTTGGTACGTTGCAGCGGTGATCCACCCGTTCGCGGAGGAGGTGGTGTACTTCACGCTGTTCGCCATTCCTTTGCTCACCATGGTGGGCACGGGCACGGCCTCCGTGGCCGTAGCCAACGGCTACCTCATCTACATCGACTTCATGAACTACCTCGGCCACTGCAACTTCGAGCTCATCCCGAAGCTCCTCTTCGACGTGTTCCCTCCGCTCAAGTACCTCATGTACACGCCGTCGTTCCACTCGCTGCACCACACGCAGTTCCGCACCAACTACTCCCTCTTCATGCCGCTCTACGACCACCTCTACGGCACCGCCGACAAGTCCAGCGACGACCTCTACGAGCGCGCGCTGCAGCAGGGGCACCGCGGTGCGGACGACACGCCCGACGTCGTCCACCTCACGCACCTCACCACGCCGGCGTCCCTCCTCCACCTCCGCCTCGGCTTCGCGTCCCTCGCCGCCGCGCCGGAGCCGCTCACCACCGCGTCCAGCCTCCTGGCGGTGGCGGCGCGCCCGCTGGCCGCGCTCCTTGGTCGGACCGCCTTCAGGTCCGAAGCCAACAGGCTCCACAAGCTCAATCTTGAGACGTGGGTCGTTCCAACATACACCTCGCAGGTCCGTTCTGTTCTGTACTCTATACAGGAGTTTATTTTAAAAAGCGATTTCATTTTTTTTTTCTTAAAAGATTCGAAAAGGCACTAGCGTTGTCGAATAATGAGCATTTATTTGGACGCAGTATCTGTCCAATAAAGGCCTGCATGCAGTGGGGCGTTTGGTGGAGAAGGCGGTGGCGGACGCGGAGGCGAGTGGTGCGAGAGTACTCACGCTGGGTCTACTGAACCAGGTCCACCACCCACCTCTGGTCCTCTCGCTCTCTCCAATGTTTGTTTCGTGGTGGTCGACCAACTTGAGTCCGGTCTCCCGTGTCCGGCTCCGGCACCACCGTGGCGTGCATCTGCACCACCAGAGACTTTTCTATTGCATGAAGTCAAGATTCACCGTGCGTGCTGCCAACCAGCCAGCCTAGTAGTAGCACTGTAGCAGTAGTAATGCCTGCACTGCACGTCGCAGCAGGCATGTGCCCAGCGGCAGGCTGCATTGAACCCAAGCCAACCACTCCTCTGAAATCGAATTGAAAAGTTTCACTGCTGGCTCCAGTTAAAAAAGTATTCACCGTGCTCTAGTAGTACATCAGTAAAGACAACTAGTGTTATGTTAAAGAAAGAGAGAAGATTAGCAAATAATGTCGCGAGCTGACAGCGCCAGCACTTGTCCTGTGGCAGGCAAACGAGCTGAACAAGAACGGCGAGCTGTACATCATCAGGAAACCTGCACTGAGGACCAAGATCGTGGACGGGACCAGCCTGGCCGCCGCCGCCGTGCTCCACATGATCCCTCGGGGCACCACCGACGTGCTTCTCCTCGGAGACGCCGCCGCCGGCAAGATGGTGCCCGTGCTGGCTTCGGCGCTCTGCCAACGCCAGATTCAGGTACCTACTTAGTATGCTGCTGCTCTTGTCATGCATGCATTGTTAACATGATCATTATGTGTGTATATTCAGATGAACAAGATTATTTTGTTGACGCATTATGCAGGTTCAGATGGTCGACAAGGACCTGTTTGAGTATCTGAAGCAGGAGCTGCGCCCAGAGACGCACCAGCATCTTCTCCTCCTTGCTGACTTGAGTCACAGCAGCAAGGTGTGGCTCGTCGGCGACGAGCTGACGGGCGAGGAGCAGAGGAAGGCACAGCCCAGCGCCCACTTGGTGCCATACTCGCAGTTCCCTCCCACCGCCGTCCGCGGCGACTGCATCTACCACAGCACGCCGGCGCTCGTGGTTCCGGACGCCTTCGAGAACCTCCACGCCTGCGAGGTAAATACGTCGCCGTTTTTCTGTAGTTGCCGCCTTTGCCTGGCCGCGTGCCTAACCTGATCGATGTGTGTTGGTGGTGGTGGTCGCATGCATTCACATTGCAGAACTGGCTGCCGCGGAGGGTGATGAGCGCGTGGCGCGCGGCGGGCATCGTGCACGCGCTCCAGGGCTGGGATCACCACGAGTGCGGTGCCACGGTCACCGGCGTCGACAAGGCCTGGCGCGCCGCGCTCGCGCACGGCTTCCGCCCCTACGACCGCCACAAGGAGTAGACGGACGTATACTACGAATCGTGTGCATGTGGATTGGCTTGGCTTGTCTGTGTGTGAAGGCTCATCTAGTGGTGCCATAATGCGTGCGCGTGAGATTCTTCTGTGTTGCTTTCAGCTGGAACTAGAAACCATGCGCGGCAGTTAATTAGTGTGTGTGGCTGTGTGCGCCAGTATGTGGAGACCATCAGTGTGGGCGGCAAGCTCATGTGTTTTTCGGTGCTTGGATGACATATAAAAATGTCTATCAATGTTATTGAGTTTGAATGAGAAGAATGTTGCGATGCATAATGACAATAATAATTGAAAAATACTTCCTCCATCCTCAAATTATAATTCGTTTGACTTTTTTAACCCTAAATTTGACCACTCATCTTATTCAAAAAAAATAAAATAAAATAGGAATTGCTATTTAACAGTTACCTGATTTCTTGCAAAAATTCAGGCAACGTTTGATGGCCAAAGGTCACAGGCATTCTTCTTGCTTTCATGAGCTCAGCACCAAAGTAGTAGATCGTGTCCTGGACTATAGGAGATGTGTAAAAATAATTGTGCAAATATAATCAAATTTAAGTCATTAATATTTTGTTAATAAAGAATGCCACGATAAAAGAAGTATTATTTTGCACATATTTTTGAAGGATATCAGATCATCCCGCTAACAATTAATCCAAGATGGTTCAATGGTCGATCTAGGTCCCGCACGCCCGCATGCAATGCGTATGCATGCGCTGGTATAGGTATACTAGGTAGATACGAGAACGGATGCGATCACCGGTCGGCGGCGGCGTGGCGCGGGCGTAGGATGCGGCAGCGCTCGGAGACCACGTGCTGGAGGTAGTAGCGGTGGAGCGGGTGGTCCGGCGCGAGGAATCCCCGGCGGGCGTTGCGCGTCAGGCCGAGCAGCCTCAGCAGCAGTTTCTCCGTCAGGTCTTCGCCGTCCCGGTCTCGCGCCACGCACCGCGCCACCCGCTCGATCCGCCGCTTCTCCTCCGCCGACGACAGCGACGGCGCCGCGCGGTGGTATCCTCAAATAATTTACCATATCCAAGAAAAAATGGCGGGCCTGGTGGCCCATCATCATCGCCGCTGTCGACGTCTCCATTGGGCGCTATATGTATTCTGTGACGACGAGCGGAACTGACGGATTATCTGATCGAAGGACGAGTCGTCAGGGTTTGGATCGAAGTGGGTGCGCGCTCCGGATCTGCTAGGAGGCGGACAGGTGGTTCCAGATGCATATGGATGGCTTCCCCTGTTCGTGGGAGAAGAAACGACTGGAGCTGTTGGGATTTGCTTGCGATCCAATTCCTGGGCCATACCAGGCTCTTTCACCCTCATTAGCTTAGGGCGAATTTTGGTACATGGCCGGCCCGCAGTACAAATGGTGTGAGTTCGTAGTTGGGCCAGGCCCCGCAACGACTGACCTGTCTGTCACTGAGCCCTTACCTGCCCCTGCTAAAATCCAAACCGTTGGTTCCAAACGGAACCGCGCACGTGGCTCGCCCCGAACTGCCAGCCGGTATCTTTGACCATCATCCTCCTCGGAAGACGACGATCACGGGCCGTTAAGGAGCGGACGGACGACCACCACGTCTCCGACCAAATTCGAGACGCTCCGCGGAGTTGGGACCCACCCCACCCCGTGTCCCACCCACCTATCAGTGTGCCGCACGCACGGCGCAAGCCAAGCCGAATGCCCCCCAACTGTCTGTCTCCGACAAGACGAACGGCCCAGATCGCCGCCAGCGCGCCCCGCTTCTCCTTTCCACTCCGCATCCTCCCCCATTCTGACCGAGGGGAGGGACAGGAGCAGCGAGCGAGCGAACGAATCGACCGGCTGGCTCCTGATGCCGTCGCGGCGGCGCCGACGCGGCGACCTAGCCGTCGCGGCTGCGCTGCTGGCGACGGTGGCCCTGGCGGCCGCGGCGGGGGCGGCAGGGGCCGACGGTGGCGCGGAGTTCGATTACCGGAAGCTCTCGGGGATCATCATCCCGGGGTTCGCGTCCACGCAGCTGCGCGCGTGGTCGGTCCTCGATTGCCCCTACTCGCCCTTCGACTTCAACCCCTCGACTCCGTTTGGCTCGACACCGCAAAGGTTTCAAACCACCACTTTATCTGTTTGTTCGCTTCGGGTACATGATATTTGCTCTCATATGCTTTAGGGATGGATCCACTGTGAGCAGCCTACACAATTGTCAGTCTCCATGCTTCTTTTTATCTTTTTAGGGAGTTCTATTAATAGATAGATTTGGGGATTCGAGCAGTTTTTGTTGGGATAAACTTGTCTACTTGACTGTAGCATCTTATCTCTGGCTGTGAGTGCCATGAAAGGGCTACCCAACAGAGAACTTTGTAACGCCTTTGGTTTGTCGGGTACTCCAGTAGAGTAGGTGCAAAGCCACGAACTACTTGGGCAGCTTTGGTCAGTGTTTTGCTAGGAACAATTCACTGCTTTTGATTGATCGTCTGTAATGCCAGTATACCACCATGAATAGCCACGTGTTTGCCATCACATGACACTACCTTGTTCGTCCCAAACTAGGCCAGAGTATTACAGGCTTAGCAACGATTGATTGCCATATCTGAAAGGGGAAACATGTTTGGCTTATAGGGGCTCCACTTCTATGGTCTGATACGTTCAATTTTCTGCAGCTTTTCTCTGCTGTAAATTGCTGGCTTAAATGCATGCTGCTTGAACCCTATAATCAGACAGACCATCCGGAATGCAAGTCAAGGCCTGATAGTGGTCTTTCTGCAATTACAGAGTTGGATCCTGGTTATATAACAGGTAAACTTATGCCTTACTCTCTTTTTCTTAGCACTGACTTCGCAAGTTCTAGCCATGAGTTATATGTCTGTTACATGATAATTTGTAGCTTAGCTTATATCGTAAGTCAGGCTACTCAATGTTGAGTGAAAAGAACTTCATTCTACACAAGATTTTTGCAAGTTTTGAGTTGAAGTGGCTGAAGTGATAACAGAAAATGTGGTTTTTACATGAGATCATCAAACTAATGCCATAGATGGTACAACAAAGTATTATCAGGAAAGAAGCATGTTTGTTCTTTGTTCATGTGTGAGCTGAAGAATGTAGAATAATTTGTGCAAGTATGATTATCTTTAGCTCACTCACATGTTTCTTTCCTTCAAAATAATCTATGTTCATCAATTTGCGAATGGCAACTCCTGATATTGGCATTGTGTTTTACACTTCAGGAATAGTCCTGTTAGACTGGGTGCATTCAGTACTCATGTTTGTTACTGCATTTTAAAGCTACCCATCTCATTCATTCATGAAGAGAGAAAGGGAAGGGAAAAACACCTTACACTGATACCATTTTATTGGGCAAGGTTTCAGGTCCTCTCTCTTCAGTATGGAAAGAATGGGTCAAATGGTGTGTTGAGTTTGGCATTGAAGCTAATGCAATTATCGCTGTTCCGTATGATTGGAGACTGCCCCCATCAATGCTTGAGGAGCGAGATCTGTATTTTCACAAATTAAAGTTTGTAACGCTTACCTCAACTTGTTATGAAGCAACCAAATTCCACACATCTGTAGGGGTCTAGATCTTTTGGTGTTTCCAAAGTAGATACCTAGATTACAGTCATTTATATTGTTTTAGTTACCTTATGCGTTCCTTATATCAGTATTGGCATGGCCACTTCTGAACTGAATATGTGATATGATACTGTCGCTGGGCCTCGTCAATTTAAAAGTAGGCAATCCAATCTCTGGCATAATTGTTAGTGGTACAAGTAAAACCTGCAGGCGACCAATTGCTAAACAATATGCTTTGGCCTGTGATTTTTCATTTTGTCATATCTTGTGGTTAGTTTTATTCAAGCAAATATGATTTTCCAAAACAATGGCCTACATATCATGTTGAGCATAGATGTATGGTGTAAGGGCAATTTATTGTTGCATGAGGAGAGAATGTAGTATGTGATGCTCATACATCCTTGTTGATGCAGGTTAACTTTTGAAATTGCTTTGAAACTCCGAGGAGGGCCATCTTTGGTGTTTTGCTCATTCGATGGGAAATAATGTGTTTCGCTACTTTTTTGGAATGGTTGAAACTGGAAATTGCTCCCAAGCACTACATCCATTGGCTTGATGAACATATACATGCATACTTTGCAGTTGGTATATCAACTAGAATGAATACTACTTTTTATTACCGTATTTATTTTATCCACTTATCCTCAAATTTTTGAGTTCTCTGTGCTTCAGGCGCTCCTCTTCTTGGATCTACTGAAGCAGTTAGAGGTGCTCTTTCTGGAACAACTTTTGGTCTTCCAGTCAGTGAGGTCAGTCATCCTCTATAAATTTTAGTTTCATTTTATTGTAATAATTTGTTAATCCGTCATCATTGAATATTTGAATGCCCTGTTCTGCTATCAGAGGGTTTTTTTTCCCCTGCAACATCATTAGTATTGACTTTATGTTTGAAGTTGACAATTGTGATGCCTAATGCCACATAGGTTTATTCTTGACTTTTTGTATTCATAACTGTGACTTTCTGTATACACAACTGTGTAATTATGAAACTTTCAACTTTAAATAGTTCTTTTTACTGGTCCAGGCACTAAATATCATGATAATATTGCATTCTTGTTCTTCTGCACTGCATCTGCGGCTCGTAGTCTTGAAGTATGCTCCTAGATGTTCATGTGAATTATGGTAGTCCTTCCATTTAATGTTTCACTGAATATAGCATGCAATTTTATGTCTTATTACTACCATTAAAAAGTCCAATTGTATCCAAACTTTGAACTGTCACAACTGTCCAAATAGCTTGCCGTAAGTCTTGTCGCATTTATGCATCTTATTGGTCTCTAACATTTCATATATATAATTATGTTTTCAGGGCACAGCGCGATTGATGTTTAATGCATTTGGTTCTTCTCTATGGCTTATGCCATTCTCAAAACACTGCAAAGCTGATAATATCTACTGGAAGCATTTTTTTGAGGGAAAGGGAGGTTGTCCTCACAAACAACAATGTGATGAAGCTGAATATATTTCAGACTATGCCGGATGGCCCACAGACCTTGTTAATATCGAGGTTCCTTCAGTTCGAGGTTCTTTGCAAAAAATACTTTCTTGGTGTGACGTTTAAGAATATCTGTTCCACTAAGCATGTTGAAATGTTTTTCCATTTCCTCTTTTTCATCACAGATATGGGGGCATACCCATCCATCACGGATATAACCGAGAACATAACATCCAGTATGGAGTGTGGAAAGCCAACTCTCCTGTCATTTTCTGCCAGAGAAGTGTCAGATGGTACTTTGTTCAGAACAATAGAGGACTACGATCCTCAGAGCAAGGCACTTGTTTATCAACTTGAGAAGTAAGTCTACATTTTTGTACTTGCTTGTTTATCAACTTGAGAAGTGAGTCTTTGCTTGAGGAGGGGAGCCAACTTGGTTATACATCAAAAGCAAGGCACCATGCTCAGCTTGTCCAGCGGGAATTTTAGCGAGAGAACCAAGCATGTATCCTCACCGTGTCTTGATAGTCAAGGTTCGGCAACACCAAGAGTTGACAGGGAGGAGTAGCGATACCACACGTGGCTGAACAGGCCACAGAATGCTATATTTATATAGTTCATAAGGGATTAGTCTGGGATTACAAATGTTCACAACAGATTGCAGGGAATTTGGCCACCTAGGAAGTAATCCTGAGTAACCATATTTGATGATTGGTGGACAAGGATAGGCAATAAAGTGGATGGAGAGGTTAGATAAGGGCTGAATTCCCTTGTCATCTTGGGGGCTTGGTCCATTTGGAAACATAGGAATTGCTGCATTTTTTATGGAATGCTTCCCAACCTTGCTGAAGGACTCCTGCTCGCTAGGGAGGAAATTCACCTTTGGGGTATGGCCAGTGCCCGTGGTATTTCTTACCTCGTGGCCACTGCATTAGGAGTTTCTTAGGTCTTTGGGTCGAGGTTTGTGCTTGTTGAAATTAAAGGTGAGTATGTAATCCGGCTTGTTTGGGTGTGTTATAAGGGCTCTTTACCCTTTTTCTTCCGCAGCTCCCTGAGGTTGGTCAATAAAAAAATCCTAAGTAACCATATATAGCTAGGTGGTTAAGGAAAACAATCCTAAGCACCATACATACAAAATTACTATATCCAAGGGATCAAAAGTGCATTTATCCAATTTACTCCTACAATTTCCCTGCATCTGCTCTTTCAAACAAAATACAAAGTTTAAGGCTTTAGTACACTTATGATATGATATTTGACATGTATTAACTAGACCTTGTATTTTAATCTTAGGTGGTAAGTAAGAGTGACTGAGTCTAAGACCTTGTATTTTGATCTGAGTTGATCTCAGGTATTATATGGGTGATCCAGTTCTGAACCCTCTAACACCCTGGGAGAGACCCCCAATAAAGAACGTATTTTGCATTTATGGGATTGATTCAAAGACTGAGGTATGGTTGGTGATGTTTATTTCATAGTAAACTATCCCACTTTATGTTGTTTCAAATTAGATTCTTTTTTCATCATGCAGGTAGGATATTACTTTGCACCAAGTGGCAAACCATATCCAGACAACTGGATAATAACTGATATTATTTATGAGTTTGAAGGTTCCTTACTTTCAAGGCAGGTATCTTATAACTTGATTTGAGAAGTCTTTAGTACTCATTTTAGTCACGTACCCATTCTGTTTCTGTTACCCATTCTGTTTCTGTTAATGGTTGACACTGACAAATTTGCTGAGAGTAATTATGTAAGTGCAACCTGTTTTGTCGGACTATTGCTACTATGAGTGTCCTAATGGTTCCTCAGTTCTTCTACACATTTACCTTTGCTAGTTCCCTCAGTTCTTCTATACATTTACCTTTACTAGTTCTGTAGAGCAAATTGAACATTTTGTCAGACTATTGCTACTTTGAAAAATGGGTTTTTGTTGGGTCACTAGTTGGTACCATGAAATTTACACATTTTAATTTTATCCAAAGGCAGGGGTCAAAGAGGCAATGGCTGACTCATTATAATAGTGAGAAGAATGTTGTTATTGTTTGCTGTTCCTTTTTTTTGAAACAGAAGGATGTTGTAGTTTTCATACCGTTTTTCAAGAGCTTTTTGTTTTCGAGATAGCATCCACAGTTCTTATTTTTGTACTATACAACATCCCGAGGCATTGATTTTGATCTGCTTAAATATATAGTTATTTACCTCAGGGCACATTTGTAACATTATTTGTTCTTACCAGATCAGGTAATTCTGTTTTAAAAGCCTAACAATTCCAGTGGTGATGGAACAGTATGTATTACCAAATAAAATTTTCAGTTTGTATCAAGCTAAACCAGTTTATTTAAGAAAATGAATATCTATTTCATGGCAGGTATCCTACAACTCCCTCTCATGGTGCAAGAACTGGCTTGGAGCGAAAGTGAACATAACGAGGGCTCCACAGGTATTCTGTTTTATGCTCATTGGTGTGACTCACCATGGTGAACTTGTGGCCTGGCTATATTAGTTTATTTGTTTGGTTAATTGAAATGTTATTGACTGTTTCTTGCAGTATATCGCAACACTAAGCCGCCCTCCCTAATTATCCTCTTCTACTCTTGAAGGCAGAACATGATGGATCTGATCTTCAAACAGCCATGAATATCGATCACCATCATGGCCAGGACATACTACCAAACATGACGAGGGCTCCGCATGTGAAGTACATAACCTACTATGAGGATGCTGAAAGTCTTCCGGGATGGAGAACAGCAGTTTGGGAGCTTGATAAAGGTGTGAATCTAGATTTTTCTTGTATATCATTTTATATAGCTGTACCACTTTTACTTATACCTGTCGTTCTGCATTGCAAGGTTGACCTTTAGCGCATAATGCATATCTTTGTTTTACATGCACTCAGGCATATCTTGTTATTGTGTGTGGTGTTACCTTTATTCGGCGCATAACTTCCTTTTGACATCTATTGAACAGCACTGATATAGGTTTTTTTAACAGCAAATCACAGGAATATTGTTAGGACGCCAGTACTAATGCGTGAGTTATGGCTTGAAATGTGGCACGACATGCATCCTGATTCAAAATCAAAATTCGTGACGAAAGGTATGCTTCAATTTGAACAGCCCAAAGAGTAATGCCGTTCCCTGGTTTGACTAATGGCTTTTCAAGTTACTAACAGAAGTCTATAAACAGCGTTCCGAGGTCCGCTAAGAAACGAAGATTGCCACTGGGATTATGGAAAGGCTCGATGTGCCTTTCCAGAACACTGTGAATACAGGTCTGTACCCAGTTTTTTAGTCTTTCCTTTTTCAGTTTCAGCAACAATGGCCCCTATTTAGTGATTGTAAATCCAGGTATGTATTTGGTGATGTCCATCTGGGAATGAGCTGCAGGCTGAAAAATACATCCACCAACCTCCTTCAACAGTATCTTTGAAGTATGTTGCATTACTCTTATTCCGTTTTCCCCTCATTGATGGAAACTGCACCTGACATTCAATTGACATCTTGCAGATGCTGTGGGCTTAATAATATTGTGGTTTGATGCTCGTATGGGAATGATATTTGATTTCCCATTTTGACTTGCTGATGAAATTAGTCAGCAAGGTAGATGTTGGAGGCCAGTGAAAACAGGTCAACTCTTACTCTTGCCACCATTTTGGTACACTTAAATCTTTGAAGTAGACATATGCAAAGCCGAAACGACATGTTCCCATCACTAATTTTGGTTGAAGAGGGTGGTCAAAGTTCCCAGGAGTGTATAGTTTTGCTCTTGTTTTCAGCCATGTAGGAGCCATTTGTAGCACCGGTACCTTCAGTGTCCTGAAGGTGACATGAGATCACACTGATGTATACTGTAGGCAAGCTGTCACAAATTGATCTTTCTATAAAGGTACAATATAGATTGGCAGTGTTAAAATTCTCTAGGACCCTCAATTAACCACCTTTTTGATTGTAAGTCCTTAAAAAAATGAATGATCGCTGCTCAATACTAGTTACAATTCATTGACACAAAAAGTTGTTGGATACGGTGGTGCTTGTGGCTGGGTTTTGGCATGGATACTGTAAGAATTTTTGTAGATGCGTGATTCTCAAATGTTTTCCGCTGGGCTCAGGGCCGTTTGAAACGTGGAATTTTTCATGAATCACCTAGTTTTCATATGAAACCGTGCTGATTATATGAATGAATGAAAGACATGTATCAATTCCTGCCTTCATCCTAAGTTTGTTCCACGTTGCTGTGGGTTTTGTAAACCTTTGATCTGCTGATTTGCAAGTGCAAAGCAAAGCCATGGACCCATGTGAACGCGTGGCATGAACTACGCTGTAATTGCTACTTTGTCTGGATCAAATCTACAAACGCAACGTGAGATCCATCAGTCCAAAAAAGAGACGGAAATATCATTTCCCTAGGAAGCTAAGGATTCAGATATGTTTAATTGTGAAAATACTCTAGTGATGCTTCTTATGCATCGTACTAGTATTTTATTCGATTTAATAAAATTGTTTAGCTCTTTTTTATGACCACGCCGTGGATCCGTTCGAAGGAGACGATGAGAAGACGAGGCGCGGCACGCCGTCACGTCATGTCATGGGGCTCGCACAATGAAATCTTTCTTCACCAGGACTAGAGGAAAGGAAACACGAGCAAATCTAGCGTTGCGTCGGAATCGGCCTCTCCGTTCCAGAAGATCCCCGCTCTCTTGTTGCACGCGAAAGCTACCAGCCGCCAACCTGCTCGTCCCCCCAATTCGGCCACCCGATACCTATCGGACGGCCACCAGACTCCCTCGCCTCGGCCTCGCGAGCTTCCTGGAAAGTGGAACCGGAGACGGGCCAAACGGCGAAAGCGAAACGAATCCCCGTCTCCTACCCGGAGACGACCAGCCCCCGCGCGTTCTAATTTGGACCAGACGGCTCCAGAAGCTTCCGCCATTAAACTAACCAAACAGCGTCGCTTTATTTATCGAGCCAACCCCCAGCCGGCCGCTTTTGTCTCCGCTCGTCAGATCCACGCGTTTTGGAGGAGTAGCTGCGTGTATTGACCACTCACTCTTCAAGCCAATTTCCCCCTCTTCTTCCTCGTCCGCCCTGCGAATTCGCGAATCAATCAATCTGCACGGAGAATCGGCGCCAATGGCGGAGGTAAGGCCCCCCACGCCTTCAATTGCTCGGATTTATTGAAGAAAGAAAAGGGTAGAGATCTGACGCTGCGTTCGTTAATGGCGGTGGTGCAGGACGGGTACAAGGTGACGCTGAACGTGTACGACCTCAGCAACGGCCTCGCGCGGCAGCTCTCCACCTCCTTCCTCGGCAAGCCCATCGAGGCCATCTGGTGAGTGATCCTGATCCCCTCCCCTCCCCTCGCTTCCCCTTCCCCGGATCTGAACCACCTCGCTCGCATCTAACCAAACCAAAACCAAATCGGACATGGCAGGCACACCGGCGTCGTGGTGTACGGGAACGAGTACTACTTCGGCGGCGGGATCCAGTCGTCTCCGGCGGGGACGACGCCGTACGGTCGTCCTCTACGGACGGTGGATCTCGGCGTGACGCACATCCCGCGGGAGGTGTTCGAGGACTACCTCCGCGACATCGCGCCCCGGTACACGGCCGAGACCTACCGCCTGCTCACACACAACTGCAACAACTTCAGCCACGAGGTGGCGCAGTTCCTCGTCGGCACGGGATCCGGCGTGCCCGACTACATCCTCAACCTCCCCGCCGAGGTCATGTCCAGCCCCATGGGCCCGCTCATCATGCCCATGATCCAGAACCTCGAGTCCACGCTCCGGAGCAATCACGCGCCGGAGGCCACGCAGTTCGTGCCCACGCCCGCCTCCGTCTCTGCACCGCCCAAGCCCACCGCGCTTAAGACGACTGAGCCTCCCACCAAGCGAGAAGCGCCGGCGCCAGCACCAGCACCGGCGGAGAAGGCTTCCAAGGAAGCTGCTCCCTCTTCTGCTCCAGCGCCTGCTCCTGCTGCTGACCCGCTCGGGAGCGCCAGGGGGAGGGTGCAGGAGGAGGTGATGAGGGAGTTCGCGGCCATTATGGCCAGCGGCACGCTGCGCGCCAGCGAGGCGGCGGCGCTAGCCATGCGCCGTGTCATGGAGCGCCACGGCGACGGCGCCACCATGCAGCAAGGCTAGACGCCGGTTCATGGTTGCAGCAGCTCCACTGCATGTTTCTGCTGCCGCCGTATGGAAGGAAATTGGACGAGTTATTGTCGTGTTCGTGTGATTGTTTTGGGTTGCGACCGAACTTATTGCCCATCGTATTGTATGGGTGATTAATTTAGGAGGTAGTACTTATGCTAATTTCTGATCCTGCTTCCGATCCAATCGCCTTGAGAACTCATGATAACCCGGTAATTTCTAGTGCTTGTTTCCAGATGCTGTCAAAATTAGTCCAGTGTTACGATTACTGCTTCCGCAAGCTTGCAATTTAGGCTAGTGTCACGATGACGGTTAATCCTGCACGCACGTGCCACTGAGTCACTGACGGTAGGAATGTGCGGATGCTTGAGCGTGCAGGATATGCGAGCGCTACTCCAAACCGAAAAGGTTAATCTTTGGAGAATCTTTGGGGTAGTGTGTGTTGGGGTTGAAGAGCACTGTTTCGGTGGTTTCGGTCCTGCTCTGAATTCTAATCTATTTGGTTCGAGGAATAGAATGGATGAGGTAATAAGATTGACTAGCCTGATATGAATTCTATTCTATTTGGGCTGTGTTTAGTTCCCTTAACTTCTCATCACATCGTTTAAATTTTCCATCACATCAAAACTTTAGGTGCATACATGAAGTATGAAATATATGTGAACAAAATATCAAATCAGATAGTTTGGATATACTTTGTGAGACGAATCTTTTAAGTCTATTTATGTCATGGTAGGACAATATTTACCACAAATAAATGAAAAGTATTTACTATAAACAAACGAAAAAATGTTACGTTTCTAATGGATTGAGAAAAATCCAAACAATTTTTGTGAGGTACTAAACACAACCTTGTTTTTTTTTTTTTTGACAAACACACAACCTTGGTTGGAGGAATAGAATGGATGAGGTATAAGATGAGCAGGTGTCCATGCCATTGTCGCCGCACTGTCGCCACCTCCATCTTCGCCCACCTTAGGTCACACACCATGCACCGTCGTTGGGTTCGCTCCATAGTTCTTCCCATCTTCGCCCACCTGAGGTCACACACCATGCACCATCGTTGGGCTCGCTCCATAGTTCTTAAGCATTGTCATGCTTCGCCTTAACGCCTTAAGAACTATGATTAAGAACTCATCGGGATGTGCTCTCGTTAACCCTAGGCCATGGAGGAGTCATGTTTCATAAGCGACATGTATAGTTAGGGCAATTTTTTACAAATCCTATTAGTAAAAACTCAGTGAGACATGCCATCGCTAAATCGTTATCTCATCGATGCCATAGAGGTAAGAGTTCAATCCTCGTTGGCTTCATTGCGGTTGCATAGAATAAAGGATTAGGCCCCTTTGTTACATGGGCTTTGTCAAGAAACTTTCATACAACTCTTGCCTTTCAAATATGGTATTATTTTGACTCCAAAGATCGAATGAATATTTAGTTTACATGAGTCTTGAGATGATCATTTTTTAATTAAGGGATCGAACGAACTTTTCCTTAGGACAATTCAAAATTCAATCAATCAACCATGTCAAGTAATAGAAGATGAGGTACCAAAGTTTTGGTAGCGACACTTAAGGAATCTATCTATCATATCCGATTCTCCATAGAGTCATTGAAAATCCCAATATTGAAAACCCCAATCTACCGCTAAAAACCAATATCCCATCGATGCCACGGCGGTAAGACTTTAATATTCTTTAGCCAATAATCACATCTATACCGCACTAAAACAAGTAATTTTTAACCTAGGGCCCGGATGGATATTTATGCTTTAGCTAAAACGGTTATCGTTTGCTTTAGGTGTTGAAACTTAAGTGTTGAACTTGTCGAAACTGATGAAAATTCCTATGTTAGTCCCCAACAAGGAAGAAATTTAGTGGAATACGTGAGATCGACCCTCATGGAAAGTTCCTTCAAATAGACTAATATACCTCTTGAAAAAAAAAAAAAAACATGCACTTTTTCCTTTTACCTAGGGTGCATCTGAATGACTCTTTGAAAAAGTCATCACAATTTCAACATTCAATTCAACCCATAAGATCGCAAATTGTTAAGTAAATAAACTCTCATATCATATCTTCTCACTGCCCCCACTACGTTCCAAAGAAGCCTCTTTGTAAAGAGTGACAGGAGAGTCGTTTATTTAATTGAACGGAGAGCGACAGAGTATATTATATACTTACTGCTAATATAAGCAAAACCAAAGCCAAACCGTTACCATCACGAAGCACTAGTACCATAGAAACTACCGACACCAACAACCCAAACCAACCGCTTGAGTCAGAGAGGCGAGAGAGACAACGCAGTGGAAACGCGAACGACGGCGGCACGAGCGCAAGCCAGCACAAAAATATACGTACAGCGTCACCGGTCTCGTTCCGTCGTCAGAACGTGCTCTTGCCATTTCTGATGAATGGTTCCTTCACCCCGTCCCGTGTGCCTAACCGACTGAAAAGCGACGGCGAGCGGGCGGGCCCCAAACCAACCACCCCGTGCTCGTGCGCCTCACGCGCGGCGGCGGTGGCGACGGCGAGCGGCGCCGACCGCTGGCCGGGCGGGAGTGGGATCGCTGATGCCTGCTTGCCTGTACTCCTACCGTGTAAACACGCAGGCCCCAGAGCAGGAGCAGCCTAGGGGTGGGGTGGCCTCACCGCCCGGTCCGCCCACCGCATCCTGCCTGCCCTCTCTTCTGCGCCTGCTGCTGCGTGTGCTCTCCTCTGTGGCCAAGGGGGCATCCTGGCTGCCATACGGAGTAGTACTCCTACTGCTAGGCTTTAGTGTTTGCAAGGACATCTTTTTATTATGAAATGAAATTTTATGGATGGGCCCGCGTCTACGAACCACCTTTCTTCGATTTCAGTTTACTAGTAATGTTTTCTTTGTATTTACTTAGGTTGTCTCCAACAAGATATGCAAATGCATATTTACATGACCAACAAGTTTTTTCACTAGTATAATTCCAAATGTTTTTGTGTTCCGAGTGAACTTGCGAGGCAAATAAACGTCGTCCCGCGGTGGGCTATGCAAACCTCGGCGCGGGCCCTCCCCACCGCCATGGAGGTCCTTCCCACCGCCATGGCACTCCTCCCCCGCGCCGTTTGGAGGTCCGCCACGGCAGCATGGAGCCCCACCCCCGCGTGCCCCCCCCCCCCCGCCATGAGGCAATTTGACCGTGCCCCACCACAAATGTTTGATTCCTCCCCACCCCGGCCATGGAGGTCTTGGCTGAGGAACCCGTGGGGCTGGGCGCATGGACGCCATGAGGTCGAAGGAGCACGAGGACTTTCGAAGGTCCCCCTTGCGCTCATTGGGGGAGGGATATGGGGACGCTAGCATAATGCGCTTGCCAGGGCCGCATTGAGAGGAAGAAAGAGGGTCAATATTAATTTTGTTTCACTCTCGGGGTTCCCGATGCAAAAGCACCGGAGAAAAGGTTTTATTAAATCTAGGCTTAGATAATTTTAGAAAAAGGTTAAGCATCTAGATGCAAAGTTGTTTAGAAATAGATGTGGGTATTTGTTGGAGACAAGATTTTGGGCGCTCTCTATTTCACCGTGAAAATCATCTAATGAGTCTTGAAATTATGCATGGGCTGTTGGAGATAGCATTAGGAATCTAATATACTTATAAGCGTTGATAAATTTTATGAGCAATTTGCACACGTGTTTAATTTTAATTATGTTTGGCCCCGTTTGATTGGTCAATAAGCTAGCATAGTGCTTTGTGAGAGATAATAAACAAAACAAGCCCGGTTGTGGGCGTGGGTCTCCTGAGTGCTTACTGTACCAAACAATCATACCACTACAACAAACAATCTTTTCTGAGCAAAGCTACTATCCTCAGCCGTCTAAAAGTGCTTACATGAGCGTATAACATCAAAATAGAAAGAAAAAAAAAGAGAGAGAAAAAGAATATACCCGCACGCAGCAGACGCAGGAAAGGCAACAGACGAGCTGGCCTCAGAGGAGCACAAAAACGTGCGAGAGAGACATCGTCACTGTGAAAGGTCACCAGCTCACCTCCGTCCGCCTTTCACGAATCCCGTGGCGAACAGCGTGAGCACATGCGGACCCAACCACTCGCGGCCACGCCATCGCCTCCCTTCACGCGGTTGGCCAGGTCCCGTGCGTGCTGTTTGGCCCTGCGCACCACCTGGTCATGGTAATCCGGGCCTAATCAAGCACTCCAATCCCCACGCCTCCGAGCCTACTCCTCTGGCTCCGAACCTCTCCTTGCCAAATCGCAGCCTGGTCCTTGCACCTTTGGAATATGACGAGCTAGCACATGCATCTTATTTCAGGAATGTTAGTATTATTGTTTTATTTATATATAATTAGAATAAAACACTCTTGCATGGAGGAACTTATTTAAAGCTCCTCATAGTTAAAATGACTTATAATTTGGAATCTAGGAAATATACTCTTAAAAAGGTCTTGCATGGAGGAACTTAATTAAAGCTCCTCATAGTTCTTGTTATGGCAAAAATATAAAATTCTTATTGTATGTTATTTTCTACTATCTTCTAAATGTTGATGGTCACTTATATCTAGTCTAGACTAAAAACAAGGTTACAATTAATGCCATATGTGTTATATTAACTCTATCTCTTATGATAAAAGGTTCTTATAAATTAGAATAATTAATGAACATGGATACATTCTATGAGTCATAATTTTAACATTACAACACCAATAACAAGATTAATTATTTGTCTCTACTCAACCTTTTATTGCAGGTATGTTATGTCCTTAATCATATATATAGTAATGCGTACATACCTACTCACATTGCTTCTTCCTTAGTAAAATTTTGGAATGTTATTATTGTTCCTTAGTAATATTTCTTTTTAATCTCTAGGTAGGTTTTCTATGAAAATACTTTGTATATGATATGATTAAGCTAATAATGTTTATTCAATATCATAAAATTAATAACCTTTTATAATATTTAATCAAGTTTAATATTAGTTGACTTTTAAAAATGCTAGATGTACATTTATTTGAGATGGATAAAGATGCTTACTATTAATTGGAAAAGATCCCTTGATATGGTAATAATATTTGTTTATTATCATAAACTTAATACTTTTAATGTATTGTATATATTTTTAATCGATTTAAAATTAGGCGAGTTCTCACATCTTCATTTTTTATATCTATAGTTGACCTCTCATATCTACATTTTTTATATTTATAGTTGACTTCTCATATCTATATGTTTTTAATTATTTATAGTTGACTTCTCAAATTTGCAAAAGTATTAATGTGAGGAGATAGATCCATCCACAAAGCAATTAATAGTGTAACCGAGGATCCTCGTGCAAATTTGTCTGGCGCCTGCCTGTCATCCGAACCTTCCTGAACCGGAGTCCTGGGCTCAGCCTACCGAGCCAACCTCACCCCACCCCACCCCACCCATGCCTCCTCCTCTTCTCCTTCGCTCTGCCTAGTACTACGCCTATTCCTTTTCTCTCTCATCTACTAGTAGTAACTCCGCTTCGCTTCTTCCGAAGCGGCGAGCTCCACCGCCGTAGCGCGCGCGCGCGCCTCCGCCCACCACCAAATTCCGCCGCCGAGCTCGCCGTGAACGCCGACGCGGATACCCCCGATCAGGCATTGGAACCCCGTCCCCGCTCGCCGCCCGCACGGCGGCTCGTCGCGGTAAAATTTTCTCGACGCCGTCTGTGACCCCGCTCCCTCGGCCGCGAGATCACTCCCAGCCGGTAATGTGGGCTCTGATCCCTTGTTTTCCCTCGAGTTTCCGACCGAATCGCCTGGCCCCGCCGCTAATTTCTTCTGGTTTTGCCTCTTTGTCCCGGCCCCGCTTCGCCCGCCGGTCGCAGAATGGCGCAGAGCAACTGGGAAGCGGATAAGATGTGAGCGATTTTGATGTCTTGTTGTCCCCGTGTGATTTTTTTTTTTTTTTTTGCCACCTCGCTCGTTCTGTGCTGATTCCGCTGCTTGCTTGTGGTGCAGGCTCGACGTGTATATCTATGACTATCTGCTCAAGAGGAACCTGCAGACGACGGCTAAGGCTTTCATGGCCGAGGGGAAGGTTGCTGCTGATCCAGTCGGTAATTGTTGCCTCCTCTTCTATTGCTTCGCCCTTTGTTGCTGGGTTTAGGTATTGTTCGTGACAGTGCACAAGGCTTTAGCTATTGGCTGCGGGCGTTAATTCGAATTTTTAACTAGAGTTGGCAGTGTTTTTCAGCACTGGTACGAAATTCTCAGTATGGAATACTCCATTGTTTTTTTATGCGTGGCTGAAGTAGGGCAGATGATTGGAATCTGAATTGATCTACAGTTTGGTTTTCAGCCAAAAGGGAGTGTAGGTAATGTCAATTAAAAGGGGTCTGGGGAGCTTTGTGACAATCTAGACAGAGAAGTTCTGAAGTAATATGTGGGTGTGAGTTGAAGAGAATCCTGAAGTTGAGATGGGTGCATAACTTTGCTGCCTTTGGCTATATGGACACATAATGGTGGTTTGGTAGCTGCTGTTATTTTGAGGATTGGCCGTGTGCCATTATGTTTTTCATGCTAATACCATGAATTGGTGGAAGCGGGAATTTATGCCTCGCATGATGTTACTAAACTTTTGTCGTGTTGTTCGAGCTGCTTTTGTGGGAATGTAATAAATTTAACTCCAAATGCAATAGTGCACTTTATATATGCTACTATTCTTTGTCTTGCTTTCTTGTTTAAAGTATATTTATTTAGATAGATAATATCTCGTGTTAATACATGTTAAGCGGGCGGGTGTGTTATCGTATTGATGGGTTGCAGATGCGTGCAGAGCAGAATCTGTACGAGTAGCATTCATATGACAAACATGATGCATCTGCATAGCCCCGACTCACTAGTAAGCTATTAGTGTTGATTTAGCTAAATGCTGCTGCTATTTGCAGATGCTGTTCAGTTGAATTACCTAAACATAGTATGCTTCTCAAGATTCAAATCTTTCCCTGAATGCTCAAACTAGCTGGAATGACTGGTTTAGTGTTTTTATTGTTTGTTCCTATGGTTTTGGTTAAGCTACTGGGAATCTTCTACTAGAGATGAAATTGGACTGGATAAGAATGGATGTTACAATATGGATACAAATACGGGTAGTTTCTTTCTGGGATTTGGAGTTGGATATCGATAGCGTCGAATATTGATACCCATCCCACATATCAGAATTCAGAAAACTTAGTATCAGGTTCAGATACGGTACATATATTAAATGCCCAGATTTATATACAGACTATCCATTTAGTATTTGAACCCGTTTCAGATGGATGGATATCAGGGAATATCTGTCCCATTTACTTTACAACACAATCACACATACCAAAATTAGAAATTAACATTAGGCTTCCATGTGCTAATTTATTTATAGCAGCATAGATTTTGATTTTTTAATCTTTTATGTAACTTGTGACACACTTTGTAGTGCAACTGTGATGCTCATCGCTGAAAAACAAAACTGCAGCCATGTAGCAAAAATGTTGGATCCTAGTAACCTTCCAGGTGTTAGATGTGACAGATGTCTTGGGTTCACAAAAAAAAAAGAGTCGTATGTCTTGGGGCCTATTGGGCTTGGATGGAGTCTAGCCCATTAGTGTCAGGGTTAATTAGATATAAGAGTCACTTGCTTAGGGGTTAAGTAAGCTCTCTACATAAGGATAGGTGTATCAATCTAATCAAGCAAGAGATGCAGTAGAAACCACCGTTCTATGTAATGGATTATGATTTGATAAGTAATAATTGATGCAGTGTGGTTATCATCTGAAGGGCAGACCTTATGTTCAAGGGCCCACATGCATTGAGCAAACAAGCAGTACCAATATAATTTGGCATATTGTTCAGATGCGTGGTAGGGCTAGAATGCAGAAAATAGGGTAGGGTCCAGTTTTGAAATTGTGGTAAGTATCCTTATGAAATGGTTATCGAAATAGTACCAATGTACCATTGCCACTTCAGTCCCAGATAATATTCTTGCCTACGATTATGAAATATTGGATTATTATAAAAGGGTAACTGGTATAACTGCTGTTACATTAGGAGTTTAGAACCTTCATTCTATCTGAAAGATGGTATCTTGTAAAGATCTCAAACCCTGGTAAGGACTGAAGGACCGAGTATGAAATGATGATATATGTGACAGATGTCTACCCATTGCAAGATTCATGTAATCATGTGATATTTTTGTAACTATTTCTCTCCGTTAGTTTGTTTGCCCAGAGGATCCATCAGTATGACTATGTTATGCTTGACTTGTGAATTATGATGCAGCAATTGATGCTCCTGGAGGGTTTCTCTTTGAGTGGTGGTCTGTCTTTTGGGATATATTCATCGCAAGGACAAATGAAAAACACTCTGAAGTTGCAGCGGCATACCTAGAGGTAGCTTGGGATTTCTTAATTACAATGCACCTCTTCTGCTTCTAATCTCACTGAGTGTGAATCTCTGTTCTGTTTGAGATAGGCACAACAAATAAAAGCAAGAGAGCACCAGCAGCAGATGCAGATGCAGCAATTGCAACTCATGCAGCAAAGACATGCTCAACTTCAGCGAACTAATGCAAATCATCCTTCACTTAATGGTCCAATAAATGCTTTAAACTCTGATGGCATTTTGGGGCCATCAACAGCTAGTGTCTTAGCTGCCAAGATGTATGAAGAGCGCTTGAAGCACCCACATTCAATGGAGTCAGAGGGATCACAACTTATTGAAGCCAGTAGAATGGCTCTTCTCAAGTCTGCAACAAACCATGCAGGGTGCTCCACCAACCCCCATCTTTCTCTTTACACACTTCTATAAAAAGAAACAGAAAGATAGTTAGAACTGAAACATTTGGCGGTACTCACTGAACTTACTGTTTTTTTGTGGAATTAGGCAATTAGTTCCAGGGACTCCTGGAAATGTGTCTACAACTCTGCAGCAAATCCAGGCTCGGAATCAGCAAACAATTGTAGGTTATTGGTTCCACCATGTGCCTGTTCACTCTTCAATTTCTTACACTAGTTAAGCTGAATGTATGCACTGATAACCTGAATGTTCTAACCTTTAACAGGATATTAAGAATGAAGGTAACATGGGAGTACCCCAGAGATCTTTACCCATGGATCCATCATCATTATATGGACAGGGAATAATTCAGCCTAAACCTGGATTGAGTGGTGCAGGTGCGCCCTTTACCTTGTTTCTTGTGAGTTCCTCCTATGTTGCCAAACTAACACTCACTATAGTGGCACTTCTTTAGAACCTGTTCTTTACTGCTGCTGCCTGCAGATGCATACCCCTCCAGTTGCAAATGATGAACCAAGTTGGTTATGAACATTGTTATGGTCCCTCAAATGTAGCATTGAGCAACAGTTTCTATCCTGATATAATTAGAAATTACAACAAAACTGTAATATTATGTAGTTGCTGATAAATCTCTAATCATTTTGAAATGTTCAATCTCAATATATAAAATTTGTATCGATGGTAACAGTTTAATTGCTTTGGATGTGAGCAACACAACTTTTTTACAGTTCTAAACTAATACCAATTTTTCTTTTGCAAATTTATATTGAAAAGTTAGTTGCATCTCTCATTGAACTGCAGTCCTGTTGTCCTGTCATTCTCGCACTGTAATAGGATCCTGCACATGTTTGGAACTCAGCAATCCACATTCTTGGACTATGCCCCTCTTGCTATCCTTGCTGTTGTTGATTCATTTTGTTTAGTGTTTTATCCTCTTCTCTGGTTTTTATTAGTTTTCTTCTCTAGCCCCAATTTCATGGGGAGTTGGGAGTAAGTCTTTGTTGTTGTTATGTTAACTTTTGATGGCATAGATTGTGCCATACCAGTGCAATGTTGTGACAGATGGATATATTGGCAAGTAATGGGTAGCACAATGGTTCTTCTTTTTGGTTAATCAGGGTGTTTATGATGTGACTGATTCATTTCAAGAATATCATATATTTCACATTCTTTCTGTTTCATTTTTTTCAATACCTCATATTTTGAACAGGACTGAACCAAGGTGTGAGCGGTTTTACCACTGAAGGGCTGGCCATTAACTGTAAGCTATGAAAAAATGTTACCTTATGTGCCCATATTTTGTTTTTTGAAACTGACCAACCATGAATATCCATGATACCACCTTACAGGAATCGATCAATTAAGGCCGAATTTGGGTGCTCAAATGCAGAAGCCGTTTCTTTCAACACAGTCACAGTTCCAACTTCTGTCCCCACAGCAGCAGCAACAGTACTTAGCACAGGCCCAAGCACAGGGGAACCTTGGCAACTCAACTAACTATGGGGATATTGATCCCCGCAGACTTACAGCATTGACTAGGGGTGGGTTGAATGGTAAAGATGGTCAACCTGCAGGAACTGATGGGTGTATTAGTTCCCCTATGCAATCCAGTTCACCCAAAGTCAGACCAGACCAAGAGTATCTCATGAAGGTTGGATTGCTGTAGATGTGTCCTTCCATTGCTTAGAGTTATGTTCTTAAGTTTATACATTATGTGGCTCTAGTTTGTTGGTATCTTATTATATCTGAAAACTATCCAGATGCAGCAGACATCTTCGCAGCAACCCCAGGAACAGCTTCAACAACAGCAGCAGAACCAGCAGCAGCAACAGAGCCAGCAACAACAAATGCAGCAGGTACTGAAAGTATGCCAAACCAATCATTTCCTGTTCTATTCTTGAACTATGGGTTTTACCCTGTTGATCTGAAACTTTAATTTTCTTGCTCTTCTATCATCAAATTAAAGTTATTTATATGTGAAATATAGAGTGCACAGGGCGACTGATATGTTTATCTGAGGAAGCCTTAAGATAAAAATAGAAAATAGATGGGTGGTGATCTTCACATCTTAGAAAGTGTTCTTACGAAGGTGCTGAAATGACATGAGATCATTCATGGAGGAAGCAATAGTTTTCTTGAAAAAGTGATGCCAAAAGGAAAAGGGAATGTCACATAGTGCTGGTGGTATCAGATTCAATGGAATATAAAGTTTGGATGCTCAATTTTTGCAATTACGCAAATCCTGCCAGTGGTGAAACTATAAATGAGTGACAATGGGGTTAAAACCCTCAGAGAATTAATGATAAAAATTTTTCGTGATTACATTATCATGCAGTATTCATCGTATCCTAATATAGTACAATATGATAAAAGTTGGTGCGATCAGCTGGGGTGTTGTTTGGCATGCCCTTCAACTAGCTGACTGTTAAAGCTTTATATGGCACATGTTATTTGTGATGTTTCCTGTCTTTGCATATATGTGAGGTCTGTTTGTCCAAATAATAAGTTGACATAACTTGTTTTTTTCATATATTGGAGACCAATTTTGATACTATGATATGTAAATTAGCATACTGTACACCTGTAAGAAAGAATTTATTTTCTTTTGCTGGTACATAGTATATGATCCCTGGGAACTAACACTGAATAGTCGTCTATTTACCCTTTTCTTTATTTCACTGCATACAAATTTGCAAATTTGTTCTTAAGAACGGATGCTTTTGCCATTGACCTTATACCTCCTCCGTGTTCTGTAATTATTTGTCATTTCCAGAACAATAGAAAAAGAAAGCAACCTACTTCTTCAGGACCAGCAAATAGCACTGGTACAGGAAACACTGTGGGTCCTGCCAGCTCCCCACCATCTACACCATCCACACATACGCCTGGGGATGGACTTGGAATGGGTGGTAATATGCGCCATGTTCCAAAGAACTTAATGATCTATGGTGCAGATGGAACTGGACTTGCCTCCTCTTCAAATCAAATGGTTACAGCTTTTACTCTTTATTATTATTTTAAGTATGTAGTGATTATTATACGGTACATAGATGGGTAACACAATTGTTGTATGTGACAGGATGACCTTGAGCAGTTTGGTGATGTGGGCTCTTTGGAAGATAATGTTGAATCCTTCTTATCCAATGATGATGGAGATCCCAGGGATATTTTTGCTGCTCTCAAAAGAAGTCCTGCAGAGCCTAACCCAGGTGCTTCAAAAGGTAATATTTGTGATTTTTTTTCCTAACAAACAAACATCAAATGACGTTTCCATTTGTTTCTAGGTTTTACTTTCAGTGAAGTGAACTGTTGGCGCACAAGCAACAGCAAAATTGTTTGCTGCCACTTCTCTTCAGACGGCAAGATTTTGGCTAGTGCAGGACATGAAAAGAAGGTATGAAAAAACTGTCTTACATTATGATTTTGGTTCCAAATGGCACTTTTTTATGGAGCCTCTGATGTTCTGAGACTGATGTACTATAATTTTGTTCATTTGTTGTAGGCTGTACTTTGGAACATGGAAAATTTCCAGACACAGTATACGCCAGAAGAACATGGCCTTATTATCACTGATGTTCGTTTCAGGCCTAACTCTAGTCAGCTGGCAACATCTTCTTTTGATAGGACCATTAAACTATGGAATGCTGCCGATGTAAGATATGTTTGCTTGTCCTATAGGGATCGTAGATATTATGCTATTATCCCTCCTATAGTAATGTCACCATTATCCTATTGCATACCACACTGCTGCACCTGCACGCTATTAAGATATGGGGTGTTTTTTTTTAGAGTTCATGGCTGCAAAAATCTAGTTATACTTTCATATTGTCACTATGTCTCAAACTGTACCAAGGCCTAACCATGACATGATTGAATTGGCATGTAAATACTATATTTTTTTCTTTTTGTGTCATGATCTGCAGATTGTGTTATTGTACTATGAAAATCCTAGTTAAACACATCAATGTATTGGGTGAACCGTGCCATCTGTGTTACTAACCTGGAATCTTAAACCTCAGCATTTTTCTATGCGCTTGCATTACAACATTTTTTATGCTCACATGTTTTGCAGCCTGGATTCTCTCTGCATACGTTCACTGGGCATAGCGGCCAGGTCACATCATTAGATTTTCATCCAAAGAAAACAGACCTTCTGTGCTCTTGTGATGGCACCGGTGAAATCCGGTACTGGAATGTGGCCCAGTTTTCATGTTTGCGTGCCATAAAGGTTGCTTATATTCCTTCCACTCTTTGAAGTTTCATGAATGAGTGTGTGCAAAAAAAAGAGTCTAAGGATTTAGTAACTCATGTTGCTTATATTCATTCTACTTTGTCCAATTCTTCCTTCTTTGTACAGGGTGGTAGTGCCCAAGTTCGGTTTCAACCTCATGTTGGACAGTTTTTAGCCGCTGCTGCTGAAAAAACGTGGTCTCCATATTTGATATTGAGACGCATGGGAAAAAAAATACACTCTACAGGTTCTGTCCTTGAATACCAGCATATCCTCTATTTTTGTTTGAAAAGTCCCACTTGACCCTGCACACGCACATCTAAAATTCCTAAGCACACTGTTGGTACAAGTTATAACCGCACGGCATGCACTTTTTTCTTCTTCTGCATGTTGGAGTGGTGAAGTTCTTTTTTTTTCTGGACATACTAGTAGTGTTTATAATATGATGTGAACCTGAAGTACTTGATTTATAATCTCAGGGCCATAACACCGATGTGCAGTCAGTGTGCTGGGACAACAATGGGGAATATATTGCATCTGTCAGTCAGGACCTAGTTAAGGTTTGGTCAATATCAACAGGGGAGTGCATTCATGAGCTTAGCTCCAATGGAAACAAGTTCCATTCTTGTGTGTTCCACCCGAGCTATTCCAATCTCTTGGTTATTGGAGGCTACCAGGTAACTATTTTGGTACGAAAACTTGTCTATCCTAAGATGCCTTGGTCATTTTGCCTCATCTTTATTGACAAGAATATACATAATGCAATACTCCCTCCGTCCCAAAATGTTTGTCGACACTTTCTGAGAAACAACTTTAACAAATTATATATTAAGAAATATTAATATTTATCATACATAATTAGTATCATTGGAAAGATCTTTGAATCTAGTTTTTTAACAAATTTATTTGAAAATACAAATATTGCACGTATTTTGTATAAATCGAGTCAAAGTTGTGGCACAAAAACCTAAAAACGGCTAACATTTTGGGGCCGGAGGGAGTACACTTGATATTGGAAAGTAGCTTATTCCTACTCCCTCATCACAAATGTGTGGTGTTTTTTCAAGTGTGGCACAAGAATTAAGGTGATAGGTGAAAGGACCATCCTATACAAAGTTAATTTAATCCTCTATATAAAAGTGCTGTTGGGAAACGGGAGGTGCTAAAGGGAGTTATTTAATGATAGAATCCAGAGGGAACTATTAAATTGCCTAGAAAACTTAGAACCTGATACAGAAATAGTGAAGGGGTTAAAATTAAAACGAGATATTCAGCGAGAGGGGAGGGGCCATATTAAAGAACGAGATTGCAATCAAGAGCTTATCAGTGTGCCCTTGGTATCAAGTTTTGTTAGCAATAGCATTTTACCTTCTCAAGGGACTGGATGTGTCTGTGAGTTTCTCATTAAAATGCTGATGATGCAGTCTCTCGAGGTTTGGAACATGGTGAAGAACCAGAGCCTAACAGTACAAGCTCATGAAGGTCTAATCGCGGCGCTGGCGCAGTCACCAGTCACAGGGATGGTAGCTTCTGCGAGCCATGACAACTCTGTCAAGGTGTGGAAATGACAATAACAACAATAATGACACATCTAGGTAGAGTTTTTTTTTCCCCGGGCAAGTGATATTTCTCCTGCCGAGGCAGGGGGTGAGCTTTGGGTGTCTTGGGCGATTGTGTTGTGTACTCATTACTCAGGCCAATAAGGAAGAGTAGTAATTAGCTGGTTGCCTGTCGCAGTTCAGCTGTCCAAGAGCAGCGAGTTTTGTTGATGGGTTGTATTTATTCTGATAGGCAGGCTGTTTGTGTAGCTCAGAAACAAGAAAGAAGAATAGAACTTTGGCTGAAAAGGTGGCTGTCTGTTTTATTTTTGTTTACGTCGTATCATATGTAACTGTTTAACATTCCCTGTTCTTATTGGAACTCGCTGCGATTGGCATCTGGTGGTTGGTTGGAACTTGGGGTCTTGTTGCTGCTGCAGTGTGTGTTTGATCTGCTAATGATGCAACTGGTGTCATCCGACTGGTACCTCTGAATTGGTTTTGATTCGCTATGAATGAAAAGGCTGGTGTCTGTTTAGAAAAGAGGAAGGGTGTGTCTCTTTTGAAAGAATAGGATAATATCGTGATACAAAAGCGGGAAAAAATTGAGTTGAGTTCACCGGAGCAAGGAACAAAGAAGGCAGATTCAGAGAAGTGGCGATGCCAACGTGCGAGGCTGCAGCCCAAAGGGTTGAGCAACTGCATGCAGGCTGCTAGAGAAGATATGATTGATCACTGTGCAGACTGCAGACTGGCAGCCGCAGCGATAGACAAACGGCTGAATGAATGAAGAATAATAATCGTGCAAGCAAAGCATCGTCAACATGCTATAGTTTGCTCTTTTTGCTTGTTGCATGTAGTGCTCAGTGGCGGCCCTCCGTTGGGGCCGGATGGCCACAACTTAACATTGTTGACCTATCACATTCACACCTAATAATTAATTAATATCACTCCTCACGCTGCATCCATCAACGCTGCAGCTCGATCAGAAAACTGGAAGCGAATGAATAATCGAGTTGAGGAATTGGTGCCCATCGCTCATCGTGTTGCCAACCGCGTCATACAGCGTAGCTACAACTTCGAAGACATCCGGTGCCGCAGACATACGAAACCCATCGCACGATGCTTTCGCAAAAATTAAGGTAGAAAAACCAGAATTTCGTTAAAATTAAGGGAGTGTGGAATTCCCTGATGCTGGACATGTCTTTTGCTTAGCCAGTAAATGGGCTTACCCGGCTATTTAGCCTGCTAATGGGGCGAGATGAGAGCAGGTCAAGGCCAAGGGGTATGAAGACAATGTCCATGGAGGTTGGACCAAGGCCCAATTAAAGATAGCTGGCCGAAGATGAAAGTCACAGGAGGTGCCCCCACAGCACTGAATGCTGCTCCGATAGCCGCCTTGGCTGACTTCACGCACGAAGAACATGCATGCATGCGTGCACGGTGCATCCAACAAATAAAGAGGCTAGCTAGCTATTAGCGCCTACGTATGGAATTGGAACCCAAGGACTGAATTTGACTATGGATTCTCTAGAAGTTTTGCAAAGATTTCATGGAGTTCCTCAACCATGCTTGCTTTGGTCATTCATTCACTGTTGAAGAAATTAAAAGGCCAGCTTCACCTAGCGGCTAGCTGCGTCGTCATCCTTGTTAGTTGCATTTATCATCGATCACATGCAGAAAACAAGTCAAAGCAGAGCAAGCTAAGAACGACGTGGTGATGTCGAAGCAATTAATCAAGCAACTTGCATTGCTTGTTTGGTCCAACGACCCCGGCCCAATATAATGGAGATAAAGGAAAACGAAACTAAAGGAGTAAATTCACGATAGCCCAGGGACGGGTGCGACACTTTATCCTGAATTTATTTCAGGATTTTTCGGCGGTATGCATTAACTTTATTCTGGATTTATTTTAGGATTTTCTAGCACTATGCACTAAATTGTAGGTGACATCCCCGTCGACAGCGAGGAGTCTGTGGTGACTTCATGAATTTCAAGATTTGTCGGCTCAGTCCTTCGAAGTTACTCATAGGGATAGGGTTTGCGTACGTGCGTTTATAGGGGTGAGTGTACGTACGTGTTGAGCGTCACGTGTTATACCTTTTTTTTAGAAAATGGAATATATTGATATTCCAAACTCTACATCGACCGATGGCTATTCATTATTACAAGCGTTCAAACATTGATTACGAAAATAAAGTTTTGAGCCATCAAGACAAAAAAATTGTCAAAAGAAAACAATAACTAAAAGGCAATTCTATTATTAAAACGTCAGCCATGCTTTGCAAACACTTCCACTGCATCTGTCTCAATGACCCTACACCCCGCCTTCATGAGTAGGCGATCCTCCTTCTGGAGCAAGAATCAGAACCTGGTCCAGTACATCCCCTTAAAGATAACCCGCAAATATAACGGTATTGTGGTCTCGTTAAACACAACATCATTCATTGTTAACCAAATAGTGCCTAACAAATAGCATTTGCACCCACAAGAATTTAAGATTTTCTTTTTCTATTTAACCCTTGCAACCGCCCTGTAAACAAATTGTGTACCCCAAATGGCAGTTGTACCATGTAGTCTCAAAAAAAGTCTCTCTTATATGTGACGCTAAGTTGACGCCTTTCAAAACCAGTGACGACGGCTAGGAACGATCGATGCATGTCATGACTAATTGAAGTCGAGCGCGTGATCGCCAGGTCAATTCGGTAGATCGTGACCAGCAGCTACCAGCTAAGGAGTACTCCCTACGTCCCAAAAATAAACGACGTTTTGGGTTTTTCGCCACAAAGTTTAACTCGATTTGTAAAAAATACGTAGAAGATTTAAATCTCCAAATAAATTTGTTAAAAAACTAGATCAAAAGATCTTTCCAATGATACTAATTATGTAATATAAATATTAATCCTATTTTAATATATAATTGCCGCCAGATGTTTCTCGGGAAAACGTCGTTTATTTTGGGACGGATGGAGTATATACTATAACTCATGGCCCTCAAGAGAATCAATGAACGTCAATTCATAAGGTTTCATGCATTCAGGATGGAAACAAACGTGTCAAGTCAAATCTACGTTATTGTGGTACGGTGTATATATACGTAGCAGTGTCCATCGAAAGATACGTATTCCTACCTGCAGTATAGTATAGTCCGTTGCACCATCAAGTACTCACGCGCACCTGCCTTATTGACTTGGTTAGTCAAAAACAAGAACAAATCAAATATTACAGTGTTTCTTCATGCAATCCATCCATTACAAAAGAAGTTGTCCATGCAATCCATCCATTACATGGTTCGCTTGAACTTATCAGCCAAGACTTATTAGCAATCATGTTACAGTGTTTTTGTCCCTTAACTACACATGGGCATCTTCTTATCAGCAGAAACGATCTCCATCCGTGACTCTGTGTGCAGCGAATGAATTTATTGTGATGTTACGGTGGATGGATGGGGTTGCCGTAGGCCCGACGTAGCAGCGATGAACAGTGGTGACTATAGGCCGGCCTGGCACAGCGGGCAGCAAGGATAGATTGAGACGAAAGCAAAGTTCCGGCTGCCAAATATGCCGACAGGCGACAGGTAGGTTTAGGCTAGTTCATACCTACCGGCGGCAATAGTGTGCGTGCGTGGTCACCTCATCAGCGCTGCCGGTGGCATGCATGTTCATCGTCTCCCTCGATCTCCTCAGCTCGTTGCCAAACCAAACAGTGATCGATCTGTACGTTGAATTTTGGCAGGAGAGAGAGAGAGATCTGGTCGGGGATGTGATGAAGAATCATGAATGATGATGAAATGCAACGCAAAGTGCACATCAAAATTTCTCCATCGTGAGGTGATAAAGCAGCGCTAGTGCTTTCCGGTACACGAAAATGCGCGGCCAAACTTAGCTTAATTGCAGGCGACCTGCATTATATTATTGCATTGCTGCATATTAGGTATATATATTGCCTCGTGCGTGGTCGTCGATCGCCCGGGACTAATCGATACATGTCTGATCGATCAAGTTCGATCGCGCATACATATGCGTGCATGGTTGATCATCCATCCATCGGTCAAAAATATATACATTATTGGATGATTAATGAGGGCTGGCAGCGATCAATCAGCCGGAGAACCAAACGAACAGGTCTCTGCGATTAGGTACGTACGGTAGAGATTAATGAGTATCAATTTCGACAAGGACAGTACTGAAGCAGTGCATGCATTGCTGCTGGTCTCATGTGCGCCTAGCAGATCAATCTCTATATCAAAGTCAATTAAAGAGATCGAGGCGGATAGCTAGTCGTTGAGTTGTGCGTACACCCGTCGTCAACTTGATGAATTCAAAGGCCGCGCCGGCGCCGGCGGTCCGCCCGCATCATGCATGTAGTCGTGGACTCGATCTGCACCAGATTTCAACCTCCGATACCGTACCGGTGTTAAACGACGACCAAATGCTGAAATTCCAGCTCAGTTATCCATGCCAGATTTGCAATTCTGTTGCATCGCGTTGCAGCTAGATTAGATATATACAAATACTCCGTAGAGAGAGTATTATATGCATTTAAATTCCGCCAGGGAAATTTGCCAAGGTCGGCCATGGATCCAGGGTGCATTACTGCAAAGCTAGGGTCCTATCAAATTAATGAGCTAGGAATATTGCTGCTAAATACACCTACTACGCACATGTATTTTTCTAGGTTAGCTACCTTAATTACCCGGCCTAGTACGTACGTACGTACGACACGAGTGCTTTTCTACCAGTACCACACCAAAAGTCAGCAAGATAAGATATACGGAGTATGTATTTGGCTGATCTGATCCAACCGTAGTACTGTATGTCCTCGGCCGTCCCATTTTAAGTCCACGTGAATCAAATATATATGTTTAAGCTTATAATGCATTTACAAAAATATTTGTAACAACTGTATCTTCAAATCACTGTCTTAGCTTCTCCATCCTCAAATCCTAGTACTGACCTTGATCTTTTTGGCAGCTACGTCTTCGTCCACTTCGTTCCTCCAGTGTTGACTAATCACAATCGATTCTTTTACATATCCTCTTGTCACAGCCGCCTTAGGGAGGGGCAGCGATGACAGTGCCGGGCGGTGGCGGAGCGGCGGCGGGTGCTAGGGTTGGAGGCGGGGTAGGGGCGGCGCGGCGGCGGGTGGGGTGGAGGCATGCACGGTCGCGGGGCAAGGGGCGGCGGCGCGCAGATGGGCGGGGCAGGGGCTGCAGTGGAGGGGAGGAGTTAGGGATGGGGGGGGGGGGGGGGTATTTTCTTTATTTGCCTATCCCTAAGAGATTACATACTTCTTGTTTATATGGCCCTCCTATGGGACTTGTAGCTCAAGCAATCTCTAAAGATTTTCTTATATTCGAATAACTTAGCAAACTCTTATTCTTTTCCTAATAGGAGATTTTCTTATAGATTGGAATATCCCCTTCACACAAAAATCTAATCCTAATCGAAGGCGATGAAGACGAGGATGACGAGGGGCGGCCCCTCCCGGGCGCGCGCCCCCCTCTCGGTCCGGCCGGTCGGCTTGGACCCGGCGCCTAGCCCCTTTCCGGGCTGGGCCGAATCAGATCTTGTGATATCTCCCCATCGTTCGACGAGCAGGCAACGTCCCACATGTCGGCTAACCCACCAAGTGGAAGGCGTAGACCACCGCGATGGGCGGTGTGGTGTAGTGTCGCCGATTCCATAACGTAGCCTGAGGTGACCCATCCCCGTCATGGTACTCATTGACGAAAGAAGGCATCATCATCGAATGAGAAGTCGGGTTGCATGTGCCCAAAGTAAATGGAGAAGTGGTAGCTGAATGGTGGTCCCACATACGACTGTCGAGTCTTGCCCTTTGCCATGGAGGCGCCTCTCATGACCCCTATGAGGTAGAGCGTCTGCAGGGATGCCAGGGATCTTGGGATGGAGTAGACTGTACCAATCTCTACCCGCATGTGTATGTCTGCGAGAAGGTGTGTCGGTCGATGAGACGGGCATCGGGGTGAAGCGGTAGGCTGCCGTAGAGTAGGTCGCTCGTTGTCTTCTGTCGGGCTGACACGGGGATCTCGGCGCCCGGGAAGTCCACGACCACGTCGTTAACGTGGATGAACTTCGTGGTCATTGTCGCGTCGAAGAGGAGGATCGTGGAGCCGCGGGTTGACATCCGTCGCCGTCCCAAAAAGCAAGATGCTTCTTTGGGGAAGGCGTCTTGAAATGGGGTGCCGACGTCGGAAGGTGAAATCCCATCGCAAGAGCATGTGCGGGAACTCCTTGCTGCAGTAGGAGGTCTTGTAGGAGGGTGGAAGCTGCCGGAACGTAGTAACGATGGGTGTACCTGACGATGCTATTCTACAGAGTCCACTCCGGTGCTGCCGCTTGAAGCTCGATGGTGGTCGATATCATCTGGAGGTCCCGGTTTGTCGAGGTAGCAAGGCGGAGCTCGACGAGGAGGTCGAGGGCGACACGGTTGTTGATGGCGTCCATGGTCACCGCCGAAGTCGCTGTAGTTGGCACAAGGGGCGCCATGAGCACGTCGATCGGTGTAGCATCGTCATCATTGTTGGCGTCGTCGTGGTCATCATGTGCCACAACGCATGTGGCGGCCGGAGGGGCGTAGAAGTCTTGCCGAGGCGGATTGCCTCGTGCATCATGCGGGGCTCCTCTCTCTCCGAACCGTATCCCTAAGAGATTACATGCTCCTTGTTTATATAGCCCTCTTATTGGACTTGTAACTCAAGAAATATCTAAAGGTTTCTTATATTCGAATAACTTTTATAAACAAACTCTTATTCTTTTTCCTAATAGGAGATTTTCTTATAGATTGGAATATTCCCTTCACATAAAAATTTAATCCTAATCGAAGGCGATGATGACGAGGATGACGAGGGCAACGGCGGCCTCCCCTGCCCCCCCCTTTCCCGGGCCGCCCTAGCCGGTTTGGGCGCGCCCTAGCCCTTACGTGGTGGGCGAATCTGTCTTGTGACACCTCTCAATTACAGTTACACCGTAGTGGTATTGCGTTGCATAAATATTCTCACATTAAAGTGGTTATATCGTTGACTATAAAAATAAAAAAAAAATACGGTGTATCCCCGGTGCAGTACGTGATCGGCCGCTCAGCCGATAGATCGTGATCCCCGGCCGCCCGTATATATAATAAAAAGCTAAAAATGAATCACTAAAGAAGCGGCAGTGTAAAGCAGTAGAGCGACATGCGTGATCCATGAGATCCCACGTCTTCTTCGATCTTCTACTCGTTTCGATCACGGAGACCGTGTGTGCGTACAGCTCGATCCGATTGCCCGGCCGCACCACCCCCGCGTTGTATTCATGGCCACCGTGGTGCATACATGCATGCACGGGGCATGCATGGCACGGCTACCACTAGCCCGTCCTTTCCATCAGTCCAGGATGGGGAATTTGCTACTAGTAGGGAGCGTGTTTTCTACCAAGGGAGTTAATGATCCACTTTCAGGTGGAACAATTAATTATGGTAATTGTAATGGACTTTTTTATGCTAGAGCTTTGCAAGTTTGAAGAAAAAAAAATGAAGTATGAATAACTATACATCCAAAAAAAAAAATCATAGTTGTATGTTCTCTAATACAAAAGGTAAATCTTTGACTAGAAGATCTTGCCAAAATGATCAAAGGTCTAATCATGAATTTCTCAAATCTGAGAAAAAAAAAAAATAGAAGGTGCTTGACAAGGATTATCCTAAAGATGTTCAGACATGTCCTAGCTAGCGTGAATTGCCCAAAAGAAACACTAAAATATTGTAACCAAATAGCAAGGAGATGAACATTTATTTAGAGGAGGCTATAAAAAAATCATATAAAATGAGAGATAAAACCTCAAGACTCGAGAGTAAGAACAATAGGAATACAAGTTCTAATAAAAACTAGTTTTTGGTTTCAAGAATCTAGTGAGCTTGCCAAATAGTTTCACAAAGTGATTCTAATTCAATAGAGAAATTAATACAGAGTATTTCTTGAGATAGTTTAGACGTGAAAGAAATGTTTGTAGGAGAATCCGTATGTACGTCTACCAAAAAGACCTAACCTCAACTCCGTATATGTCTTATAATCACTCGTCTTATATTTAGACAAAATGGCACATCTCGACCTCCTCTTCTCATACATTCGAAATGCCATAAACTTATTTTTGCTACGAAAGTATTTAAAAAATATTAGCAATTTTTTATCATCAAATGGCCATGGGCATGCTGCTGCTTTCTGAAGCGACAGTTAGGCGCAGCTCTGAGAACATGATGCTCACGGCCACGGCCACGGTCCTGCCTAACGACTGAGATAAGCACGTACAGCAAGGCAGAGTGGTTGGCCGTTGGAGGCTACGGCGACCGTATTAACCTAAACATGTCCATGTGCTGCTACTACGTACAGGTAATATACACACACACACACACACACACACACACACACACACACACACACACACACACACACACATGAGCCCAAGTCGAAGCGAGCAGGAGCAGGAGCAGTGTACGACCCACGGCGCGTCCTGCATGCCAGTGGCAATGCAGCCCCAGCTTCTATATAACGGCACACACACCTGCTGCCAAGCTAGCTGATCCAGCCACCTTGTTGCCACTGTGTGCGCGTAGTCAGTCACTTATTGTGCGTGACCGACCCACCACCGGCACCGTTGCAATGGAGCCGCTCGCCCTGCTCAGCGTGCTGCTGCTGGCGCACGCCGTGGCGTACCTGGCGTGGCAGGCCGTGTCGCGCCGCCGCCGCGCGTGCTGCTACCTGCTGGACTACGCGTGCCACAAGCCCTCCGACGACCGCAAGGTCACCACCGGGATGGCCGGCGACGTCATCGAGCGCAACAAGCGCCTGGGCCTCTCGAGTACCGCTTCCTCCTCAAGGTCATCGTCAACTCCGGCATCGGCGAGCACACCTACTGCCCGCGCAACGTGCTGCAGGGCCGCGAGGAGTCCCCGACCCACGCCGACGCGCTGGAGGAGATGGACGACTTCTTCGCCGACGCCGTCGCCGGGGTGCTCGCCAAGACGGGCGTCCAAGCGCGCGACGTCGACCTGGTCGTCCTCAACGTCGGCTCCTTCTCCCCGGCGCCGTCTCTGGTGTCCAGGCTCGTCCGCCGCTTCGGCATGCGGGAGGACGTCATGGCGTACAACCTCTCCGGGATGGGATGCAGCGCGGGGCTCATCGCCGTCGACCTCGCCCGGAACGTCATGCTCACGCGGACGCGCCCCACAATGGCGCTCCTCGTCACCTCCGAGTCGTGCGCGCCCAACTGGTACAACGGCACCGACAAGTCCATGATGCTCGGCAACTGCCTCTTCCGCTGCGGCGGCGCCGCCGCCCTGCTCACCAACGACCCGGCGTTCCGGTCCCGAGCCAAGATGGAGCTGCGCTGCCTCGTGCGCGCCAACATCGGCGCCAACGACGACGCGCACGCCGCCGCCGTGCACCGCGAGGACGCCGACGGCCGCCTCGGCGTCAGCCTCAGCAAGGCGCTGCCCAAGGCCGCCGTGCGCGCTTCACCGAGAACCTGCAGCGCCTGGCGCCGCGGATCCTCCCTGCACGCGAGCTCGCGCGCTTCGCGTCCCGCCTCCTCCTCCGCAAGCTCCTGCTGGGCCGCCGCAACACCAGCAAGGCGGCGGAGGGCGGCGGCGGCAGCGGACCCAAGATCGACTTCAAGACCGGCGTCGACCACTTCTGCCTCCACCCCGGCGGGACGGCGGTGATCGAGGCGGTGAGGAAGAGCCTGGGCCTCACCGCCCACGACGTGGAGCCGGCCAGGATGACGCTGCACCGGTGGGGAACACGTCGGCGAGCAGCCTCTGGTACGTGCTCTCCTACATGGAGGCGAAGCGGCGGCTCAAGCGCGGGGACAGGGTGCTCATGGTCACCTTCGGCTCCGGCTTCAAGTGCAACAGCTGCTACTGGGAGGTGACCAGGGACCTCGCCGACGCCGGCGCCTGGGAGGACTGCATCGACGAGTACCCGCCTGAGACGCTCGTCAACCCGTACATGGACAAGTTCGGCTGGGTCAACGACATCCAGGGACAGGGGAGCGGCTTCGTATTTTAATCCATTTATTATTTGATTATTAATTAAGGCCACAAATTATCATTGAAAATTTCTCAATTATAAATATACTTTTGCAACGAGACAGAGACAGGCAAAGCTAGCTAAGATTATTATATTGGTTAAAATGGACAAGTGTACGTATTATATGAAAAAATACAAATGGCGAGGGGGCTGTAATTCTTTTCTGTCAAAAGTATACTTGTAAATGTTTAGGGGTCGCATGCATGTGTGCGTATGGCTCTTCTAGCCTCTATAGTGAAAACCTACTCCATTCTTTTACATGTATGCTCTGCAAAGAAGGATTTTTTCAATTAGTAGGGCATGCATGAAAGAAAAGATACAGAGTAAAGTGTGTGGTGTGGTGTGGCAGGGGACATTTGTATGTGTGTGGGTTTGTATACCAAGTACTAGCATTTTTTTTTTCTTGTGACTCCAAGTACTAGCATATATGGCTTTTAACCTTTGCAGGAATGTTTAAGCCCTATGTACTGCCTCCGGTGAATGTTTAGTTGACTTTTTAGAGACAACAAAAAGAAAATTAGCACCATATTCTCTCTAACTTATCACCCCTTGTTATCAACTACTATGATACAATGTTTTCTATCGCAACAAAATAGTATATCAGCCGTGGACGTAGGAAAAACAACAAAATAGTATCAGCCGCAGACGTAGGGAAAAAACAACTGGCTTTCCATGTCCGAAGGTCATCAGATATATACTTATGTATTGTACTCCCTCTATTTTTAAATTATAAATTGACTTTTGACTTTTCCAGTAAATATATTTTACTATGCATTTAGATATAATAATAATATGTTTAGATACATAGCCAAATAAATAGGTTAATTAAAAATTAAAGTGACTTATAATTTACAACGGAGGTAGTACTGTATAAAATTGACTAGAAAGCACTTAATTAATTTGCCAAGCATATAAGGGTAGCGATCGGAGAAGAAAGGGTAGGTAGCACATTTTTGAGGTAGCCTGAGCCCTGGGGAACATTGATCTAGACGACGAGGACGTGCATGTGCACGCAGCACGCCACCGTCGTCACTCACAAAAGCGCCGCCTAGCGACAAGCAAAAGCCAGTACGTATTCAATACCCACTTACTCCTCCATCGGTGCTCCGCTCCGCCGCGAGCTTCTCCTCCATCATTCATAACGACGGTGACGACGACGACCTCCGCGTCTGTCCGGCGTAGAAAAACGCGTGCGTGCATTTGATGTCGCCTCCCATGTCGGTAAGGTTGCACAGTGATGGTACAAAGACAGTGACAAGAAACGGACGGCGTGGCAAATTTATAAGGTCGTCGTTGCTTGAAGATCGACTTGTGATATGCGTATCGTATATATGCATCCATCTATACTATCTTTATTTCTATATATACAAGGGTAGGCACGTAATTAAGGTTTCTTTTGAGTTGGAGTTGCAATGGATCGATAAAAGGAATGTGATGCATATGGTGAGTGGGGTAACAAAAAGATCGATCGTGCCTTTGCTAGCTTAATTTGTGACATTTTTTTTGTCATCACGTCTAAGCGCGTTTTTTTTTTCAATTCGTGACATGAACCAATGCAACAAGCAAGATACTCTTTTGGCAGCCGGTGCCACGGCAGCAACCTCCTCTCGTCTTCCACTCCAACGCAGGCGCGTCATCTCATGAATGCCTGGGACATTTTTCTAGAGGTTGCCTAACCATTTTCTAGACGTGCCTACCACTATAAATTAGAGAGACTGTTTTTTTTTTTTGAGAAATCAATTAGAGAGAGTGTGTGCCCTAAAATCTTTTTTATAGATAGATCCGAATTAAACGCAGCAACTAAACCATAACGTCCTACAAAGCTAACAGCTAGCTCACGGTACAACTTTGACGACTTTTAATGTGGTACATCTTTGACGAGTTTGAAATGAGGTACATTTTTTTTCCAAAGTTTGATTGAATGTTAACTTTCTGGGGAAAATGATTGTAGCAACCTGCATGATTGATGTCCTCATGGTATATATTATGAAGAAGAATAGACAGACCATTAGATGAGCAGGAGACGTACGTGTTGGTACCAACGACTAGGTAGCGTAAGTTAGCAACTGTAGCACTAGCGCCGGGCATAGCATGCATGCATCAATGCAGGCTGTTCAAGGCCGGCGTCGTACAAAAAGGTGGCGGAAGTGTAGGCCAGTGTGTACACGCGGTTTTGGTTTTGCGGCTGCGGGCGGGCTGCGGGCTGCGGAAGAGCGTGCCAGAGTGCCACAAAGAGACCGAGACGAAACCCATCAAAGCCGAGTCCTCGCTCTTTCCAAAATAAATAACTGTGATTCTTATTTTCTAAAAAAATAACTATCGTTCTCACTTTCTAAAAACAAATTAGACATATTAAAAATTATAAACATTTATTTTATATAATTAGGAACATTAGAAAGATATCCAAGTCTAGTTTTTTTAATATTTTTTTTAGAAATATAAATATTATATATTTTTTTTTAAAAATCGAGTTAAAGTTGCGGCAAAAAACTTAAAGCAACACTTAATTTTAGACGGAGTAGCTCTACTGTAATGGCTACCAGTAAAAGCAAGCGTTCAATAACTTTGCAACGTCCAACAAAGCAAAAGGCCCCCACCCACTGTGTGTGCTTCAGCAATCAACAGACAGAATTGGGCCCGCCGTTGCAATGCATGCATGAGCATGTCTGGCCAATCAGCAGGGCACAGTGAACGTGCTTCCACATTGGCAAGCACGCATCGATCAGGGTCAGGGGTAGGCCATTACTAACAGGAGTAGTGGGATTGCATTGCATTTGAGCACAGTCCCCTGCACGGAAGCATGCAGCCTGCGGCCTGTCCGGGATCGACACGGAGGAAGCATGCACCTGCAGCCTGCCTGCGGCCTGTCAGGATCGACCGCCGGGATCGACCGCCTCTTCTCGCGCGCCGCCGACCGGGGCCCGGGGCAGACGGCAAGCGCGACGTGACGGAACGCCCCCGGCTGGCGTGCCCTGCCCTGCCGCATTGCATTGGCATGGGCGTCAAGGCGATATGCCCTGCCCGGCCGCGGTTCGGTGGAACATGCGCCGGCGTCCTCGGTTGCCCCATGATGATGCTCTGCTGCGTACACGCCGGTGCTTCTATGCATGTCCACACCTCAGCTGCGTACACGCGCGCCGTGTATTGATTACTTGGTTGCTCGCCCAATTATACACGACACACAAGAGAGGAGGAAACTATTAAAGCCAATTAACCAGCCCATGTCCGCAGAGACGAACTACAAAAGCAAATCGTTGACTCTTTTAAAGTTTTCATTCATTCAAAATTAGTCAGAATATCACTAGGCGTAACATTGCGCACGTACGCCACATGAACACCACACACCGGGGCCCGTAGTTCTATTGTCCACCGCTCGCACCATAAATTGTACAGGACTTGCAACTCCATCATCTCTCTGTCCAGTGTCTACTCTGAGAGGATACGATGAGTTGAGATCTGGCATCACAATCGCCCGCACTGCACATGAGATACCCGAGTTTCGCACGTCGAGATAGACAGCTTTGATTCTATATTATAAAATAAATAACTGGGCAATCGCTCAGCTTTCTCATCACATCAGTGACTACCAACTACCGACTGTAGCTCTCCCGCAAACTGTAGCTGTACTGTCAGCTCAGCTAAACAGTACTAACGCCACCGCCACGGATCGTGTTCATGGATCTCAGCTCATTTTAAGACTCTTTTCTGGAGTCCTGGGTCAGAGGTCTCTTGTGCTAAATTGATTGCAGTCAGAGACAGGCCTGACTGGAAATTTGTGCTGGTTTCTCAGATCACAGTGCCACGAGTACCACAGGTTAATGCATTCGGCCTGTAAGCCTTCGCCAATCGCCATTGCTTGAGCCATTACGACCACTAACTAACGAGGACCAAGGGCGGGGCGTTTCGAGCTAACAGAAATCAGATGCAGAGAACCAATGCGACCATAAACATTCTCAGGCCTCAGCTTGAGCTTTTATTCAGATCACGAAACTTTACAATCACATTATTTTGTGTGGCCTGTCATGCAAAAATCCTATTCCTTCGGTATTCAGTGTTACAGTTCGAATGACGTAGAATTACCAAAATAAAACCAGAATATTTGTAGCTTATCATTCCCCAAAACACTAATTCTTGTTTACAAGTTCGTCTTTGGCTTGGATGTCGGGCTCACGCGCCTTGTCACGGTCCGCATGGTCACAAACTCTTCAGCAGCGGAAGGGTGGATTCCGACCTGAAAAAAAAAGCCAACGGAGGCATACAACATTAGGCAAGGTATTAACAGCTGCTTTATTTCAAGGGGGGCTCTTTAACCCAACAAAGGAAACATACAGTGCTGTCGAAGTTCGCTTTGGTGGCTCCACATTTAAGCGCAATAGCGATGCCCTGGATCATGCCAAAGCTCAGTCATAAGACAACAATGAATAATGGGGGAGAAGGATCCAAATACTGAAATAAATAAATTACCAGAATTGTACATATGCTTTACCTGGATAATTTCAGGTGCATCTGGTCCACACATGGACGCACCAAGTACTCTGTCAGTTTCAGCATCAACTACCAGTTTCATGATGGTCTTCTCCTGGCGCCTGAAAACATAAACTGAATTACAAACTTCTGTAGGAGATAGAAACTACAAAGCAGAGTGCATGACTGAAGAAAACAGAGGATGCTTACTTGGATATGCTGTTCTTCATTGGGTTGAATGATGAGGTGAAAACAAGAATGTCACCATTGGCTTCCTCAAGGCCTGTTGTTCGCTGAGGCCCACTACAGATAGCGGTGGAATGCTATTGAACAATAGTAGAGTCTCAAGTTATTGCAGGACGATCAATGATAAAGAAGCAAAGCATAAATTCTTTTAAAAAACGCATCTCTGAAATTTTGCACTGAATAAAATGACCCATCATAGAACAAGTAATCTTAGATCTGAAACAAGTGCAAATCAGCGTGCCCAAAACAGCTGAAACTTTCTGCTAGCAAGCAACATTCAACTGAAAGTGAATAAGATTCTGTTGACTTACGAGAAAACAGCACAAGGAACATCTCCGTAATCAGGCTTAACTTGCTGGCCACCAAACACAGTTTTCTGCAGTTGAAAATGTGAAAAGGTAAAAAACTGCTAGTTAGAAACAAAGAACTCAACTGATTTCTACTGCAACCACTTACAGCAAAACAAGTTGCCTCCATCAATGCAACAGGTGTTAGATTGATCGGTTTTGTCACATCACCCACAGCCCATACATTAGGGGCAGATGTACGAGAATATTCGTCAACCTAAACAGACAAAACATTGAAAAAACATTTAATTACTATAAACGACTTGTGTTAGTGATAATTCAACTGCCAATACGATCTCAATCAATTTTTTTGGGTGGCTTTAAAATTAAAAGAAATATATGAAGTATATTCCAGGTGTAAATGTAGCCCGAGTCCACAGGCAAAGAAGAAACAGTTAGGGAAGAAAGAAAAAGTAACCTTGATGGCCCCAATCTCATCCACCTCAACGCCTGCAGCTTGCAAGTTCAGTCTCTGGGAGTTTGGTGTGCGCCCTGCAACCAATTAAATACACAAGGCAAGGATATAGTATTAAACTAAAAATACTGGGTTCCATGTATTGCAAGAAAATCTGAAAGCAAATAAGCATACTACCAGTTTTATATCTCAGACATTTAGCTACACAAATATTTATTTCAAATTTCTTATCGTGGTACTAAATCTTAGAAGTACTGTAAGAGACATCCAACTCCTCTGAACAAAGATGCCAAGGAGGACAATGCAGTCCAATACTGGATCTCTCAGCAAATGTAAGGATATAGTATTCAACTAGGGAGATATCTCAAATACCTGTCGCAAATAGAACAACATCTGCAATGAGCTCTTCTCCTTTATCAGTTACAACTTTTTATGCCATCAGCCGTTTTACTCAACTGGTTAAAATAAAATGAAACAGATCCAGCTTAGAACTGACGTTTAGAAATCAAAACCCACTGTAGTACTTGAGTTAAAATCACCTCAGACAGATTTGTCCCTGGATGCAATTTGATTCCCCTTCCCTCAAGGTTGCTTGCAACAACAGCTCTCATCTCATCATCAAAACCTCTGCCAGTTTTAAAAATGTTATGCCCATCTTTGCTGTCCACATTAATCATAGCAACAAGCTTCCTATTTCTAAACTTGAAAGTATCATACAATCAGCACATTACATAACCCCATCCATCTTGATTTGTGCATACAAAAAAGGCAGAACCAAATTTGATCTACGCATTGCATACGGAACAACAGAAGCCAGTTGTCTCAGGCGGGAGTTGCACGACGTTTCGGTTTGCAAGCAGATAAAACCGCGGAGTACCTCTCCCAATTGGTTTGCATGTAGAATTGAAGTGTTCCGGCTCTCCTGGTTGGCTCTCACAAGTCACAACAGCAAAAATGTGGCTGGTTTATGGAGGAGATTATGTACTCCTTGGCAAGGTTTAAAAAAAGCCAGTAGGCACTCTCTGGGCACTGACCCTACGCCTATGTGTTGCCATATACATACATGTACTCTACAAGAACGGGCCTAATCAGCCAAGTTGTGGAGAGGAAGGGCCATCAAAGCAAAGCCAAATCCCAAATCTGAACACCACCTTATCCAAGCTTCCCACAGCCAGCTTATCCCTTCGCTCAGTTCGCTGGCTTGTTTATCTCCTGGTATCCCCTGCTAGATCACCCCGCCTGTGCCCACAGCCATTAACCGCTGGTTCAATATCTCCGGCTCCCTGCCTCCCCCACGCATACCTGCCAGAGCAGATCTGCTTGTGGCAGACACCAGGGATTGCATGTCCGCCAACCTTTCGCCAAAGACGCATGGGAGCCACCTATGGTGCCACTCATGCCCCTAGGTCTGCAATACCCCACCACTCAACGCTTAGCACCTTGGCAAACGCGGCTCCTTCGTCTCAGTGCTTACTTATTATAATACACAGATCAAAAGATGGATGGAGGGAATAACTGCCTACTAGGCAGGTGTGTTATCAGATACAGATGTTCATGTTTCAAAAACAAGAAATAATTTGCACTCTTAGCTGAAAAACAAAAACACAAGTGCATGTACACTGACCGCATTAAAATATTACTCGTTGTGGGCTCTTAAAAAGACTTGCCCAGGGGAGAGACGCTCCCCTGATTTTGCTATAAGAAGTTTGTGCCAGCCTTCAAACCTGGATTACTGATAGGTTTCTCAACCCCCGGCCCTTCAACGACAAGTGTAACTCAGGAGAAGTTGGCTCTGTGGGCTCTTTCATGTGTATGTATAAATATGGTGGAACTGGAACCAGGGTATGGTTTTTGGTATTATTGTATCACAAACTTCTCTGTGATGTCACAGCAGCTGAATCCATAATAGAGCACAAAAAAAACAGTTTTGGAGCTTTTTTTATTCCTATCAATCACAGAGCATAGGATAACATTTCACATTGGCACTATTATTATGGCTGTTCAAAAATACATCAATGTACAACATATACAGAGGACAGGTTGTCCAGTCTAGTTGTATTCACTACCAGGATTGATAAATTAATCAAATGCAAACAGTAGAACATGATGATAACCAGAGCGAAAGAGCATTACTTAAACAAAAGCCAGACTAGCCATTAAAAATTAGTAAGAGAAGTGATTCACATAATTAATTACAAACCTTAGAGGAAGCTCCCTTCGATAAAACAAATCTACTTCAGCACCCATCCCCTCAGATAGAGGCAAACTCAACAGCAATATATCTGCATTATTCGGCCAAATGGACAAAGGTATATCAGAATTGGAGCAACCACACAAAGTATGTTTAAAGTAGCATCACAGCACTCTACCCGCCACCAAGGATTACAGCGGCGCTTTGGAAGCTCCTCCAAGCTCAAGGCTTCATCTGAAGTAATACCCAACTCCTGAAAAAAAAAAGAAGGGATTATTTTTACTAGTTTTTAACAATGATCCACCAGAAGAGATTATTATTTTTACTAGTTTTTAACAATAATCCACCAGAAGGGTGAAGGACAAAATGAAAATGAACAAAGGATAAATCATAACAAAAGATTGTATGCTTCCTCAGATAAAAGGGTAATGTTTGGCTCGCTCAGAACAGTTCAATAAAGGTACATGATGCAAGGCCATATATTCAAACATGCAGTGTCGAATTTAGAGCATTGACAACAATCATCAATCTTCAGTGTCGCTAAGCTAACAAGCAAGTAACAGTGCAATCAAACTGTGCAAGTCTCAGTGACAATAGGTAGCTGAGGAATTTTTACAAACCTTTCCAGGTATGTTGGCACGTTGAGCACGGCTTCCAGTTGCAATCAAAATGTGCTTCGTTGTATACCTTTGCTTTGAACCATCGGGCTGGCTAACCTCAACAGTATGAGCATCAACTAGACTGCCAGCCCCTTCAATCAATGTCACACCGGCATTGGTAAGGATCCTCTGATAAATTCCATTCAATCTAACAATTTCTTTAGTCTGAAGAGAAGAAAAAGTCAGGACCATTGTGATATTCCTTGAGGGTCAGCAGCTGTGGAGAAATGTGCTCATAGTCATAGTAGAGCATTAAATCTGACCTTATTTTCCAACAGCTTTTTCCAATTGAAGTTAATATCTCCATTAATCTCCCAACCAAAATTCTGTGAATCCTGCATTTGTAACAAAACTAGAGTTCAAATACATCTACCATCAAAGCAAGTGTGCTCTTAGATTCCATGTCAGCAGCTTCAGAACCATTTTGGGTGCCTACACTAGTTACTACCATAATAAGACAGTAAAATGACTAACCTCAAATTCTCCACGGAAAGATGCACCATACACGCGGTATCTTTTTACCCATGCACAACCCAGCGTATCACACACCTAGGACAACAATATGATCATTATGAGAAACGCATATTTTGAATGAAGCAATAATACAATATACCTAGCAGATTAGTTGAATGTTCTGAGTAAGCACAAGAAATGCACGAAAACATTTAGGAGATTCTTACGTCCCACCATGTCCTCCTAGCCACTCTGAGCTGATGGGGTGGAATGGGAGCTCACAAATCGCAACCTGCCACAAATCTCACGAGTCAAACAACAAGAAGCAACGGACCGAGACACTAAACAGGACAGCAAACACATGGTACGATTCCTATTGCAGGCGAGATGCAAAAAAAAAGGGCACTCCTGCAAACACCAGCAGAGGAACACTTCACTCTGAAGCGTTGACATCATATGAACTGCAACCAATTCCACGCGGTTTGAATTGAAACATAATAATGATCCACAGAAAATATGCTGCCACGGAATTCAGTCATTCAACCGGCCAGCCAACCGCAGGGTCGGGTCAACCGTCAGCGGTAGGCGGCGGCATCCATCTAACGATCTAATCCTATATTCCCAGAGCAACAGGCAACGCGTGCCAACCGCGGACCATGGGAGGGAGTGGCGGCCGGTGGGGCCGGCAGGGGAATGGAAGCGGCGGAGCCTCCACCGCGGAGAGAGGGAGCTGGGAGGCAGTGGATGGATGGGCACGGGTACAAACCTTAGCTCCGAAGGAGGCGGCGGTGCGAGAGCCGCGAACGCCGCCGCTGCCCGCCCCCCGATGACGAAGAGATCGTAGTCGTACTGCCCGGCGTCCGCGACGCCGCCACCTCCCCGTCAACGAGCATCTTCCTCGCCATGGATGGGTCCACAAACACAACCCTAGACCGCCGCGGCTGCAATTCAACACCGCACAAGGAAAAACCGGCTTCAGACCTGAAATTTCGCCGGGAATAGTATGTCGTTGCTTCACGCACAAATCCGCACCTGTGATGATGCCCCTTGATAAGGAGGGCCGACGAATGGGAAGGGAAGGTTCGCTCCTGCCGCCTGCTGGCTTCGTTTCCGCCGGGTTCTTCTTCCCTCTCGTGTCGCTCGAATCGTGAGGAGGCTGCGACACCTTGACCTTGAGCGAATCGCCTCGTTCCTTGTTCAATTTTTAAGGTTTTGTACAGTTCGAATTGTCAAGCAAGTTTTTGTTTACACACAAGTCCCTGCAAGTTTTTTTTCTCTTGAATACGCAAAAGTGCGCAGCCGTGCCAGCTCTGCTGGTCTTTGTTCCAGTCCCCGTCCATCGTGGCGAGATCAGACGGCTATGGGAATGCAAGCTTGCATCACCGGTGACGTCCCCGTCGGGATCTCTTGTGGATGCCATTCTATTTCTTGGGCATCGTGCTAAATGCTCCTTGTGTTGGAGTTTGATTTGTCTAGCGAGCGGCGAGCGCAAGGTAAAGAAGCGGATTCGTCTTCGTGAGAGAGATCCACGTGTGAAGCTGAAGCACAACAAACAGTCAAAACGCAGTTTCACACGATCCGGATTCCTCGGCATGGAGATTCGAACAATTTTCATGGAGCAGATTCTTGCAGGCGCCAGTGTAGCTGCAAATAAGAGGTCTTAGTTGATCTTCGTAGCAATTACGGTAACATACGTGATGAAGAAATGTGCCGCGTCTCCGCTAATGATGCCAACTTCGTGTACAATGAATGTGGACAGGATCTGGCAACAACTAGTAGCCTTCATTGCTGCTAGACTAGTCGCACTTGGGTCATGTGGTAGTTGCCAAATTCTGCAAGGCATGCAGCATGCTTGCTGTCGATGGCCTGTGGTCGTTCTTGTCAGCAGCGGCGTGGCAAATAAAACTTCTCAAGAGCCTTAAGGCCAGAGCCAAGTTAGGTTCATTACATTTACGCTCATCGCCTATATATATTTATCGATTCCCAAAACTTTTGAAGTACTTTTGCTGTGATCGAACAATCGATGTCCGGTTTTCTGAGGTCCCCAGTTCCCCACGTCACGAGATAACGAGATACCCGTACTACCCATTTTCTTCTTGGTTTGAGTCCGTTTTGGGCATCTGAAAACAGTGAAAAGACAAAAGGTTGCTTGGCTATCAACCTCGAAACGACTTACCTCTCTCTCTTTCTTGAAAGAACACGACCTGAAATTGGTTTTATTTTTAAAATATTACGTTAAAATAGATCATTGAGCTATCTTAGTTACAATCTTTTTTAGATTTAACTAGAAGAAAGCAGCACCAATAATCATCGATAGGCACTTTTGTTTGCCGCGGGAGGATATTTATCCACATCTCCACCCACACGTTATGCAACCCACTGTCATTCGTCGGTTCTGACGTCTACCTCGCGTAAAGGGGTGATCACACCGGTGTTGCCACTTGCCATTGCCGGTAGTGGTATCGCCGCACCCCTTGGCGAGAAGTATCGCCGCTCAGCCGCTTCGCGTGTATCCCAGTCGCCAAACGGGGAGGTGTTGGTGATGTAGCGAACAAGGCTCATCGATGGGCAAGGCGAAACCCCTTCGGCGAGAAAGGAGGTCTACCACGGCGGTGTCTTCGCCGAGGATGGGTCCCTCACATAAAGAGGCGATGCGAGATCTTTCGGTATTCGCCCTTAAAAAAAGGGCGGTGGCGACTAGGTTGTATAACTAGCGTGATAGCATTTGATCTCTTTCTCACTTTTGGGAGAGGCTACGAACTTATTGTATAACCGTATTTCCCCATAGTTAAGCCATTGCGTGTGGTGCGTCGTTGTAACTTTCAGCATTTTCTCGTCTTAATAAAAAAAAATGTACAAACCATTTGGGTATTCAAGAAAAACTAACTACAAAGGTAGCCCAAATGTTAAGAGGAGATGTTTATTTTGAGAGGATGTTGATGGCACACTCGGTTGTGTCTCGCTACACTTCTTTGGGTGGGTATTAGACACGTAACTGTGACAAGAATTTGCACTACAAAAGTTATTATGGCTGCTAAAGGTGAAGAACCCGTCAAACAACAATACCAATAATTATGGCAGATCAGTCTTGGGTGTGACGGTGGCTTTGCAACCAAACAGCCTGCTCCTTCCTGTTGAAATGCTTCCTTTTTTTAGTGTAGAAAATATGCAATGGTAGTTTTGGCTTCCTTTCAATGCCCGAACTCTAAAGCCTCAACACATATGATGGCACATGAACTATAACTACAGTCCACAGAAGTCCTATGTTCATCAGTGTTTGCTGAGATGGGAATCAAAAGGAATCAAAAGTGTTACTATAAAATAGTTTGAAACAAACAGTAAACAGATGTGGGGTGGTGGCGCAGTTGGCTAGCGCGTAGGTCTCATA
>JADLZK010008434.1:0-99868 GCA_015847255.1 Hyparrhenia diplandra | reverse complement strand
GACTTCAAATCAAGTCTTCGCTTTCAAAATTCCTACTTTTGACTTCAAAAAGAAGGGGACGAAAAGAAGGGGACGACTTCAAATCAAAATTTCTAAGGAGAAATTTTGACTTCAAATCGAAGTTTTCGCCCTACTTCGAAAAAAAAGGGGACGACGGGAGAAAATTTGACTTCAAATCAAGTCTTCGCCCTACTTCGCAAAAAGAAGGGGACGACGCTTTCTAAATTCTCTAAGGAGAAAATTTTGACTTCAAATCGAAGTCTTCACTCCTACTTCGCAAAAAAAAGAAGGGGACGACGCTTTCTAAATTCTCTAAGGAGAAAATTTTGACTTCAAATCGAAGTCTTCACTCCTACTTCGCAAAAAGAAGGGGACGACGCTTTCTAAATTCTCTAAGGAGAAAATTTTGACTTCAAATCGAAGTCTTCACCCTACTTCGCAAAAAAAAGAAGGGGACGATGTTTTCTAAAGTCTCTAAGGAGAAAATTTTGACTTCAAATCGAAGTCTTCGCTCCTACTTCGCAAAAAAAAAGGGGACGACGTTTCAAAATTCTCTAAGGAGAAATTTTGACTTCAAATCAAGTCTTCGCCCTACTTCGCAAAAAAAAAAAAAGAAGAGGACGACGCTTTCAAAATTCTCTAAGGAGAAATTTTGACTTCAAATCGAAGTCTTCGCCCTACTTCGCAAAAAGGAAGGGGACAACGTTTTCAAAATTCTCTAAGGAAAAATTTAGACGCCAAATCAAAATCTTTGATCGCATTCCAAAAGAAAGCGTGAACAACAAACTTTAAATTAATAAAATTCTTTATTATTAAAAAAAAAAATATGTATACAAAGGTACAACAACGTCCGAGATACTTATTCAAACTTTACATACATCATATTCAAAACTTAACACACTCAAAATTCTTCGTAAGCAACACTAGTTGTCGCTTCTCAAAATATCTTCAACAACCTCATTGATTATTCTATCCGCCGTGTCTTGCAAACTATCCCCAAAGATAAAACTTGGGGACGACTTGAGCAAGAAGACTGAATAGAAAACTCGCCACATTAACAAAGAGTAAACATAAATCAAAAATAAAGAACCCAAAAACAACACAAATCTTACTTGTCCAAAGCAAAATGAAATCAACAACCCTAGGCATTCTATAGGAATCCTTTGCCATAGATTTCCCAACGCACTTATCCACAAACTCATCGATATTTGCACTACCAGAAGCCTCGAAAAATTCCGAAGCCTCAAAAACAAAGTCACCCTTGGCAATCATGAGAGGCATCGCGACAACTATATCTTGCGCAGGCTTCGCGTGAGAAACCTGCGCAAGATTTTCCAAAGTCAAAATTCACCATAAAACTGAGAAAAATTAAAACTTCGCGAACGACAACAACTTCACTTAAACAATAAAGTTTAAACAACCCATCAACTTAACAAATTTACAAAGATTTCTATCCGAACATGTTTTTTACATCCTCCCAAAAACACACTCAAAGTGAAAATCATTCAACAAACTAATTTCTTCTCTCACTAACATCATCACGGCTCTTTTTCTCTTCCTCCTGGATCCTCCTCTCCTCTTCCATCTGTTGCTTCTTAAGAGCTTCTTCTTCCTAAGAAATATCGAATTCAAGCTGTTAAAATCAAAAAGTCAGCACACAAAAAAAAAACAAACAATAACAAGGAAACCACAATAGAAAATGACAAAAATACCTTTTTCAACTTTTCTTTGACCTTCTCAAGGCAAAGGTTTCTCGGCGCATTGGCACCAATATTCGTTGAAGAATTTCTTACAAAGCAAATGAGTCTTCGGAGAAATCTGATTAATAGCATCCGCAGGGAACTTGAATGTGGGAGCAGCAAAGGCTTCATACAAAGGATCATTTGCCTCTTTCATAAGGTGTAACAAAGCCCTAGTGGAGTACATGACGCTTTGTATCAAATGCAAGGCACCGCACAACAACACTAAGATCCTCATATTGCCCGCGCAAAGCCGGCTAAAGAAAGGGTCATACTCCCCAAGGTCCCAACAAGGATCTTCGGAACAAAGACCCCACTTTTCATAGGCAACCTTACACAACTCCCACGTTCTATTGAATTTTCTCAACAACAACTGATCCATCTTAGTGCCCTTTCTCTCAAGACATTCTTTTTCCCTTATAAGATTAGCAATAGTTGTCTTCGCAGCCTCCAGTAGTTTATCCTTCTCCTTTATGGTATCCGAAGCCTTATGATACAAGCGATCAATTTTATGCCATTCATTTACAAAATCACCTCTTTCCTTCTCCTTAGAAGCAACTTGAGATTTCAAATTCTCAATCTCTTTCAAAGAAAGATTTTTCACTTAACAAAGAAACGCAGCTTGCACTATCCTCAAGAGATTTCCTAAGGCCACGACTAACAAGAGCCCCTATAAACACAAAATAAAACGGTTAAGAGAAATCCAACAAATAAACTTCGCATACACAAACAACACAATCGTAAACAAGCGAAGCTTTTTACCTTATACATCAAGTTTATACCAAAGATCGAAGAAGCTCCAATGGATTTGACTTCGCTAACTCGGCTTGAACCGAGAAAGCATCATCAATACATTTAGTCACCGTTTCTCGCCTCTCTTAAGAAGACGCGAAGCTTGTCCACCCCAACTCCAACAAATTTAAATGAATCCAAATTGACGCCACTTTCAAAACAAAACTTCAAAGTGTTGTCGATGGACTTCGAAATGGTTTCGTATAAGCTCTGCTTTCTTCAACAAAGAACTTGAGGAGTAGGGTGATCCAAGATCACATCCTTCATTGATCCAACATCAATAGTTTTATCTCTCGATGAAGTCGAAGCATCAGGAAAATATTGAGCTAAAAGAAAAAAAAAAGAGAAGAAGATAATTAGGGAAATAGGAAATCAACATAAAAGAAACAAAGACAAGCGAAGTTGAAAGAACTTTACAAACTTTTTCACCTTCCTTCAAAGGACAAGGTATTTTCTCCCGAAGCTTCAACATTTACCAATGATTCGCATTAACCGGCCACCGATCCGCTTCAGCCTTGATCATCAACCACGCCGTCAAAATCATCAACACAAAAAATGAGCAGTCCTCGTCCCTCTCTTATGAAGCTTTTCTTTCACAAATTTAACGGCCTCTTCAGCCCTCTCTTTAGATGTTTTCTCTAAGGATGTTTCAAAAAAGAAAAAAAAAAAAATATAAGAAAATCAAGATAAGCATCTAAGAAAACAACAATAAAGCATAAAGAGCACATACCAGCAAGCACATCCGAAGACTTCTCGATAACAACTTCAAGAACCTTAGAAGGTTCTTCGCTCTCCGCTAGCCGGTCTTCTTGCCGCATCGCCAGTATCACCACTTTTTCAACAATCCTCGCCTCCAAGGACGGCCGCACCACCATCACCACCTTCATTTTTCTCGTGCACTTTTTCCGATTCACTAGCAAGTGACCCACATGAATATCTTTGGCTAACTTAGCTAATTTAAGACCATTATGATCATCACTCAAAGTAGAAGCACTATCGCCTAAATTCATGGGAAAATCTGAGTTGGGTCCCTAAGTCTAGGGAAAGGGGAGACGCAGCATCAAAGAGGAGAAGTTTCTCATCATAATGACATCGGCATCATCGCCGCCAGCACCAAGTCCCAAGCTTCCGTGAAGACCCAAAGTTTTGTAAATATTCGCAAGTGGAGTAAGCAAATCCGAGTTAATCCAAAGGGGAGCAAAACTTTGCAAACTTCCCTCACCTCAAATTCACGAAGAGAAGCGCCAAACTCCGCACCCTCAAGTGTCGGAGCATCAATATCACTGTCAGTCAAATCGACAGTATCAAGCAAATCTTCAACCATCTTCTTAGCCTTTTTCCTCTGTGGCTTCGGAACAACACTCTTTGAAGGTGTCTTCGCGGAAGTAGATGGCTTCACCTTATCGCCTCTTTCTCTTCTCGAGGCTTATCAATATCGCCTTTATCTTTGCCTCGTGCATAGGCGGGAGGGGACGAACCTTGTAAGTGATATTAGCCAAAGTAAAAATACGATTAAGCCTAACATAATCTTGGCCAATAATCTCATCCATCAACTTCCTCTCGGATGCAAATATTTTCCAAGCAATTCAAGCCTTGTTCTCAACATCAGCAAACAAACTCTTCCTCGCCTTTTGTAACGCCAAGGCATTATCATCTCTCTATCCGAAAAATATAGTCCTTGTCCCTAATTTTCTTCTTATGATAACGAAGAAAATCCCACCCAAGTCGAAGTGGCCAAATGCCGCCAGAAGAATGTATTCTTCGACCAAATCTCGAGTAGATTGTTGAGACACAACTCGGCAAAAGCTTTCAAACACTCGTAACAACTCGAGACTTTTCATATCCGTGCTTGCATTCAAACCTATTCCTATGCATACGCCAAGCCAAAGGATAACTTTTCTTCACACCTTTTCGGCCAAGGTTTTCCTCTACCATGGGAACCTTGTGATAAAACCAAAAGTTCACCCAACCATCTGGCCACTTGTTCTTCGAAGCAGGGGATATTTGCTTCTGACCACGAGCGGTCTTAAAGCTACAACAACCAAAGTAAAGCTTCACTGTGCGTTCTTCAATCTTCTTAGTCCTGAATTGAGTGTGCAATTCATGCAATGCGCTGAAAGCATCAATGTCTGGCTGCACTCGTTGACTTCGCACAGCCCAGATAAAAACTGATAGCTTCACAATAGCATTTGGAGTCAGATGTTGCATCTCGATATTGTACCTTTTGAAAACCTCCTCCAGGAAGTCTTGGGGCGGCATGCGAAGACCGGCAGTAAATAGATCCTTGAAAACAATGCACTCATCTGGTTTAGGTTTTGGTACCCTCTCATCCGGCTCCGCGGGCCTATACTGACCCTCTCTCAAAAGACCTTCCTTCACCATCTTCTTAAAATCATCATTGGTCATCTGGCTCCGACCAAAGGTATATGAAATCCTGTCATCTGAAAGCAACTCGCACTCGGGCGCACACATTTGCCAATCCATCGACTCTTCGCTTTTGAGAGTGTTCCCCTCCTCAACTTCGCTTTTCTTGAGAAGTAGGGACAACATCATCACAATCGGCCATTTCTAAAAACAAAAAGAAGGAAAAACTTTTTCATCAAAAAGCAAAAGACAAAGCAACAAAATAAACTTCGAATAAAACATACCTAAATTAGAGAAAGAATAAGGGTTTTGATAAGACGAACGACTTTTTGCGACAAGATCGACTTCGCAAATTTGACTTCGCACCGCCGTGGAAAAATTCAAAAAGGTGGCCCCTCTTCAAAAGATGAAGAAAACAGGGGGTGCTTCGCTATTTATAGACCCCTTCGGAAACTAGCCGTTAAAAAAAAAAAAACCAGCCTAGCGAAGATATTCGCGAAGTCATAATTCAAAGCCCAACTTCAAAGTCCGACGTTTTGATCGAAACAAAGTTTTGAGAAAACTTATGATTCGTGGGTTTCATGCCTTTGAAGTCGGCCTTCGCCCACGAGGGGCCGCCGTTGGGATCTAACTTTGATTTTACGCTTCAACTTTCGCCCCGCACTTTTAAGATTTCGTGGTACAAGGATCATCTCGCAAAACAAAAAGCCAAGTTATGCAACGAAGGTGACTTCGCGATGATTTTGGCTTCGCGAAAAAGTGACAAGAACAAAATGAAGGAGAATAGCCCAAGAGCCCGAGCGAAGATGGTCGCAGAGCTTCGCTACGGTTACAAGTTGTTACGAAAGGCTTAAGAGACGCTTGCGGGTTTAACACTTCTACATTGAAGCCTCGCGAAGACAAGGAATGTATCTTCGCCAAGAAGAACAATTTGTAGTAAATCTATTTTGAACTTTCGGTATTTTCGACAACTACGGCCGGGGGTACTATAAATACCCCTGAGCTCCTTTGTAAGGACCATGTTGAATGGCCACTCAGAACCATATCATCATCAATAACATGTTGTGTTGAGCATTCACCCAACATACACCAATATACATCCGTCCGCATTGATCCTACCATCACCATTTCTATATTCTACTACTCGCTCTAAAAAAGAATGTCTTTGTTCCTCCTGGTCAAAGGAATTTCAAATTTGACATACAGAAAAATCACTAGTATTTATGATGGGTAATGAGTATCATAGATACATAGAGAAATAAATACTCTTGACAAACTTATTTGGAAATGCAAATGTTTATAATATTTGATATAAGTCTAATCGGTGCTTACAAATTTCAAATCAGTATGTTACTTTTTTTAAGAGGTGGGGGGTGGGGGTGGGGGGGAGGGAGGGAAGCATGTCTTTTTTTTTTAGCAAGAGGAGTACATACTCCCTCCGTCCCAAAATAAATGACGTTTTAAGCCCGAGAAACATCTACCTAAGCAATTATATATTAAAATAGGATTAATATTTATATTACATAATTAGTATCATTGGAAAGATCTTTTGATCTAGTTTTTTTAACAAATTTATTTAGAGATTTAAATCTTCTACGATTTTCTACAAATCGAGTCAAACTTGTGGCACGAAAAACCCAAAACGCCGTTTATTTTGGGACGGAGGGAGTACATACATGATACATAATAACTGATCTGCTTGGGACAAGCAAATAGTAGTATGAGGTAAGCCCATCTTAACTAGGTCGACTTAGTCTAAGCCCAGCCCAAATAATGCTCCAAATCTAAGCCCGCTTATAATAATTTATCCTCTAAATCGCTACCCACCGGGGTTCAAATCCCAGCCCACTTTCCCGGGATCCTTGTTACTATCGTCAGTCTAAAAAGTACATAGTCAAATAGGGAGATATTTATATTTTAATTGTGGATTATTGCCCAGAAGAATAAACGAAGCGACGCACACAAAGACATGTCGGTCCTGGCGTTTAATTGTGGAGGAGGCACGTCCGTCCCTTGCTGCTGAAAGCGAACACGGGGAGGGAGCCAAGCGGACGAAGTGTTGCTGTCGGCGGCGTCTCTTGCCCGGTTTTCGGACGTCGCAAACGGAAGGAAGCGTCCGGCCATCGCGCTCGTGTCATCGAACTATCACCCCAATGACCATTTTACCCCTGCGCACGTGCCACAAGATTTCCAGCTTCGCTTTTGCCCGCTCCTGCTTCTATTCCCTCGTGGCGCTAGCCTCGAGTTATGTACACACGTGTGCGTGTCAGTGTATAGTGAGCGTGCAGATTTAGGTAACCTGTAGTACATGCTCTAATCAAAACGTTAGTTGTTGATGCGTGTCCACAAATTTGACTTGATTTGGAAAAAATATGTGTAATGTTTATATCTTTAAATAAATTTTATAAATTTATTAAAAACTAGATTTAAAAATCTTTCTAACCATAGTACCATAAATATTAACATATTTTAATATATATTTAACTAAAGTTTTTTTTTACCGAAGCGCTAAGTGATAAATATTTTGGGACCGAGGGAGTACTCCCCCCCAGTTCTAAAGAGAACCTAGCTATAGGTTTAGTACTTATTTTTTTTTCTAAAAATGACTAAATTTATAAAAATAGAAATAATTATATTTCTAAATAAGTTATTATAAAAATATTCTTAGTGATTTGTCTAATTGTACTAATTTTACAACATAAATATAATGACTTTTTATGTATTTACTAAAGGTAAAAGTGATTGACTTCTTGGAAAAGACGAGAATAACAATCTTTCTATGACAGAGGGATTACGATGAAACTAGAAAGTGGGCCCCATTGATAAGAAGGCCTACGTCTCTACGTCCTTATTGCCTACAAACTAACATGATAAGAACCAAACAAATGGTGAATCATTCACAAACCAAAACCTTCCATTAGATTTAACAGAACATGGTCTTTTTTTAATCCAATCAAGTCAAATAAGGTTCATTAGAATCTTAGTCTTATATAATACTTTCTTCAAATGTTGAGTCAACTCAAAATAGGCAGTATGTTGTGCACCTATTGTAAATTTAAGAGATGCAAAGGACGTGTCACACATGTTGTAGGGTTGAGATGGCTTAACTAGCGGGTGGATAATCCTTTGAAATACTGATTGTGTTGGCTAATCAAACAAACACATATTAAACTAACCGATCTAGCCAAGACTACATCCTCTATGTCATAAGCATCTTATAAAATATCTTAACCTAAGTAAGTAATAAGGCGTTGAGCTAGTAGGAGCTTACCTAAACAATTCTAGTTAGCAAGGTCACACGATCCTATGCAACTAGTCAACTAAGCATAAGCGAGCTCTTGCACATATATACTAGTAAGAAAAACACACAAAAAGCACAAGCACTACTAACACTACACTAGAAACTACTCAGCTAGTTACACTACTACAACACCACTAGAGAGCAACTACTTAGTTACACAACCTAAGCAAGGTTACTTAGCTACACAAGCTAAGTAAGGAAGGAGCTTTTCTAGTTTCGATATTATTTGGGTGTATAGGGATGCTAACTCGTGGCCCATCGATGTGCTAGGATGGTGTCGGCCACGTAACGCGCCCTATTTTGGCTAGACTATATCCCGCAGTGATTGTTGGGAATAGTTGCGGGTGATTGTAATCCTGCCAGTGATTAATGAATGCTCTACATTGCTATAAAAAAGGAAGCTAGCTACACAAGAGCAAACACTAGCACAAAGAATAAGAATAAGTAATGCAAGCTGGTGTGTTAGAAGGTATATAAAGAGTGTGATGCATATGACATGATATAGCACAAACAATTAGAAGAAATTGAACATGACAATAAACATATGAAGATAAAGATATGCATGGTCATGGTCATTAAACCAGCAAAACACCATTCAAAAGCTCAAAAACACAAGTACTTAAAATAGACAACATTATTAAGCTTAAAAGTTTTCCTACAAGCCATTCATCGATCCAAAGTTTCCACATCCAACACGTGCCACCACACGAGATTTTTGGCAAAAACCCGCTCAAACAAAATAATTTAGCCTAAGACCCTTGCTTGAAAGTTGGTCCAAAATTACCAAGCCAATCACTAAGAACTCAAAATTCTTGGCCTTCTAGAAATTCCAAGCAATGTAAAACTACACTCTAAAAGTCAAAACAGATGATGCTCCTATGGTGCATATGTCTTTTCTTAAATGATCTTGAGCACATAAACACCCGCAATTAGACACTTAGAATTGATTCCCATGATAGTATGGCATTTTAATTAATATTAAAGATTGGCAAATACAAAAAAAAAAAAAAAATACCCATTTTCATCTATTATCGTCCAATTGTGGCAACATCCTTCACTTTAAGAATGTGAGCGGATATGGTTGAGGCGGTCTCCATTTGTTACTTTCACATTACATATTCCTCATTGGCTTGAATGCTTCATAAATCTAATTAGTTTCTCTATTTGCATTGTCACTAGTTCAAAAAAATGTGTGGATGCACTTTCAGCTAGAACTTCACCCCTAGGCACGTAGGGGGTTATGGTTTGAGTTTGTGAAAATGTTATAGTCCAAATTCTAGAGGATGGGATTAAAAGAAATACCCAAGAGGCTAGGTATTTCTAAGCCTACTATTGGTGGACTGGCAGTGCAATGGGTGGAGGCGACATTGAAGTTTTGAAAGGGTGAAGATCGACGCGCCAAAGAAAATGGAAAAGAGATGAATAGTGAACCGAGTTCCTTGTGGTCTGGTGGTGGTGGTGGTTACCGGTGAGAATAAGACAAGCAGTAGTTCACCACGAAAGAAATGCGGTTGGGTGTGATCGTCGTTGTTGTCGTCACGTGGGAACATTAAAAGAGAGGATGCGGTGTTTCGTCTAGTCCCCGTTACGGTTTACGTTACGGTTTACGACATGTGTGTGCTACATAGTTTTTCTACACCCATTGATACATTATTCGTTGCCAATAAATATTGGACTTGGGAGCACAAGGTTGAAAGAATAGTTGACTTTCACACATAAATCTACTTATATCTATATCTATACCTACTATTAAATAGCGAAAATTTCTGCCACTTTTTTTTCACCTCCGTTTTCTTTCGCCCTTTCCTTCCACCTCTTTTATTCTCCGTGTTTGGTCTTCCGGTGGAGTCGCCGTGTCCCCTCCTCGGTTTTTGTTAGCCACTGCCTCCCTGTTGAGTCCTGACTCTACACGGATGTTGTCTGTCGCTTGAGAACAAGTCGGCAAGCAAGGTGACCAAAGTAAGTCTAAATCAAAATCCCATAGCGATCCAAATCCAATTCCAAAACAAACTAACTCTAGAAAGACAAGTTGTATATAAAATCAAATTGATAATTTTGCTCCATGGCCAGCGGCACAGAGCCATAATATCTCTTTGGATCCCCTCCCCAAAATCGAATCCAGCAGATCTGGTACCCAATCCAATCCACACACAATCTGGGCAACCTGCTTCAGCCATGGCATGGAATTAGGGGAGGACGACGTGGGCGAGGCAGGGTGACGGCGCCACAGAGACATGGAGCGGGAAGACGAGTGCAGCGAGAGCGATGAGGGCGGGCTTGATAAGGCTGGTACGCAGGGGCAACCGTGCAGTAAGGCACTGAAGCAGGGCATCAGCGTCGGGCGAGAAGAGAGCGTTTAGAGCACTCAACGGCGTCCCCAGCCAGCACGCTCACCTCTGGACGGCGTCCACGCCGGCCGGTGCGCTCGCCTGCGGAAGGGAGTTCCAAACTACGACGGTCTTCGATGAAGAGGATAAGCAGATGCGTAATAAGATAAGGGTATTATCGTTTCCAATCACTAACTAACTTTTTGTAAACCGGCAGTTAATTTTAATTATTTAAATTAAAAATGTGATAATTTATTTAAGTGTAAGCTACAACTATAATTTTAAAGACGTCTACAAGAATTTGTTTATTTGATTCAAGCCAATATCACTAGCTATGTATAAAATAGAAAATAAAAACACGTGCGTGTGATATAGAGCAAAATTAGATGACTAATTTAAATGCATGAAGTAATAGTTTAAATTTCTAAGCAATAAATAAATTATCTATGACCATGCACGATGTACATTTTATTGCAACACATGGGCAACTTTGCTAAACTAATTAATTCACTGCTCACTAAATAAACAATTATTTATTTTAATAATAGTGGCAAATTATATGTTTAAGTTTTAGCCATCATTTATAAAGAGGTCTACAAAATTACCAAAATAAGATGTGCTTCCCGTTGCAACGCACGGGCATTCTTGCTAGTACTAATAAAGAGCGAAAATTCCACTTTTTTTTTTCACCATCGTTTTCTTTCACCTCTTCCATATTTATACGGGACTCGAAAAGCCCACGTGAAAGAACGTGCACTGTTTTCCTTGGCCAACCGCCCGATCGGTAATCATGTCCGATGTAAATTCCTTTTCTCGTGAGCCCGCTCCGTAATCAATGGAAACTCCTTTTCTTCCGCAAAAGAAGTTGTGCCCGTGAGCCCATCCGCGCCCTCCCAAATTACATTTTATTTTTCTATATCTATTTCCTATTTCTCCTTCTGATGTTAATTCCGTAACTTTTGTTTTATATTTTTCTCTCACGTTTTCTAGAATGGGATAAAATTTATACTTACTGAAATTTTCGTTCACCAAAATTTATGTCCTCCGCCTCCTAATAAAGTACTTGAAAAAAAAAAAACAAATCAAATCACGACCCAAGAGGCAAATACCCAACAAAACGAGTCCACAACAGAGCCTATCAGAGCCTAGCTAGATCAACAAGATGTAGGCTATTGGGCCCATTTATTGAATCTCCGCGAGCCTAGCTGTTTTGATCTGTTTGTTTGTTATTTTAGCTTGCAAGTATATTCCATATGTTCTATATTTCGCTTTTGTTGTTTAGTCTCATACGGCTTATGAAAGGTGTTGATCGCAGTCTTAAAATGTGTAATCTGAACTGCCGTGTCACCATGAGAAAATTATGAGAAAACATCATCAAATTATGACTTGCCATGGATTGGATTGAACCGATCGCTTGACTACCACCTCTATCCACCGACGCTGGTGCAGTGGGGCGGATCAAATTATCCAAATAAGAAACGCGTGTCGGACATGCTTGCCGAGACAATGAGGCGACCAAGCGGGATCAAATTGTCCAAATAGAAACGCGTGTCGGACATGCTTGCCGAGACAATGAGGCGACCAAGCGGCTCGATAGGGAGACAATAGAGGCGACCGAGAGACGGGAAGTTAGGTGGCGCAGATCGCAACAGAAGGAGAGTGTATCCCGCTCTGCAACGCACGAGCATGTATCGCTTCCATGAACGATCGCAACAGAAGGAGAGTGTATCCCGTTGCAACGCACGAGCATGTATCCAAGGTGTATCCCGTTGCAACGCACGAGCATGTATCCAAGGTGGCGCAGACGCGCTTCCATGAACGATCGCAACAGGAAGCAGAGTGTATCCCGCTGCAACGCACGTGCATATATTTGCTAGTATATATTAAATTAAACAAAACCATTACTAACATTGAGTTTTTTTATAGGTGTCCTGCACTCTAGTATGCCTAACTTTGGTACCGCGTAGTTTAGGTATCACCCTCCGCAGGTGATTACACCAATTGGCAACACGTGCAGTTTTCACGAGAGGAGTCCTACACTCTACACCATATATTTTAACATTTATTTATTTTATTACCTAGTAGACGGCTAGCTAGACTAGAGATTTATCAGCGTGTCCCTTGACCTTGTAAAGTCCACGGGCGTTGCCGCAGGGGCAAACCCGTCCATCCATAATCCATCCTCTCCCCTGGCCCCACCCTCCAGCAGCCAACGCTGAGACGAGGCCGCCCGCCCACCCCGCTACGGCGAGACGTCACCGATGCCCTTCACAAAAAAAAAAAACAATATAAATAAATAAAATAAAAACGGAACGTATGGAGGAAATCCCAAGTAATTAACGGGAGGAGGAACCACCACCCCACCCAAGACCAAGAGCAGGTGTGGGGGATGGAGGGAAGGAGGCGGCCGTAGATAAGAGCCGAGTCGTCTCGCCTCGTCGTCGCAACCTCCTCTCCCAATCCCAGAGCAGAGAGAGAGGAGAGAGAAACAAAGGTGGTGCCGTGGTGGTAGTAGATGTGAGCCACCCTCTTTGTATCCCTCGCCAACTTCTTCTCCTACCAACTTCTTTTCGTTCCCCCTCCCTCCTTACCGTCTCGCGCCCGCTCCGCGCAGCCTCGCTCCACCCGCCGGCCGCCGGCACCGCCGGTACGTACCTTCTCGTCCGTCTCGCTACGTCTCTGCGTGTCTGTTCGACGTCACGCCGTCATTCATTCATTGACGGCCGATTTGTCGTCGTCGTTCTTGAATTCCGCCCGGCCGGCCGGCGCTGTGGTTGACCGCCGCCGCCGCCGCCGCTTCCACCGTTGCTGAATTCCACGCCGCCGGCCGGCGGGTGCTTTCCGTTGCGTCTGCTGTGTTTTGTGTTATCGTGGGTGGACTCGTGGCGGCGGCCGATTGATTGCAAGGAAGGTGGCGGTCGTTGGGGACGGGCTTGCGCCGGAATTCTCGCGTTCTGGAGGGTTTCTTTGGACTGCGAGGTTGCTTTGCGGGGGTTGCCTGCTGCCAGGCTTGGGTTGGGTTGTGTTGGGTGGCTGATGAGGAGAGGAGGTGGTTGGGCCAGACGTCTCGCCACCCACCCTGTTTCTGTTCGTGATTGATTTTTCATGTTTCTTTCTCTCTCTCTCCCTCTCGTTATTAGGTCGATGATGATGGTTGGCTTAATAATAGTCATATAACGTAGCGGTTGTTGTGGTGAGAATTACGCCGGCCTAAAAATGAGTCTTTGAAGGGGCAGGCAAGCCTTGGTTCTTGTACTTCTCTTGGTTTTAATGCCTGGCGATGACTGTAGATCGTGCAACGCAATTCTCTGTAGCCGTATGAGCCTTTGGAGACTCATTGCGGGATGAGGAGATAAGCGCTGACCTGCGGTTCAAAGAGAAAGCTCCTGTCCTGTCCGCAGGACTTAACTCTCTGGTGTATAGCAAGATTCTGTAGGCCCTGGCCCTCGAGTGTGCCTGCCCATTTGTGCTAACTGGCAGTGGTGACGAGTACACTCACATGATTCTTGCTTCTATTTTTAGGGGGTTATTTATTCATTCGACTTTACTGCATTTAGGTTGCTCTCCCATTGAGTTTTGCTTCATTCGACTAGTACCCTCAAGTGGTAGGAACGGGACTCTTTCAGAAATGAGGTGCAGTAGGATGGTGTTTTCAACAAGTTGGTCTCTTGTCACCAATGCTGATCATCTGTTGCCGTTCCGGATCTGTATTATATGTGAAGTTCCTTTCAGATTGTCAAAACGGAAGTGTTGGGGTTTCTGACTGTGGATACATGTTGGTTACTGTGTCTATAGTCTTTTCATGCTCAGGCTTGCAGATAATCCATTTGACTCAGTCGGGCTATATGCCTCCTGTGTCAATGCTATGAATTTTAGGATCAGGGCCTGCGGATCCACTTATATAGCTGTCAGTACCTCATTTTTCAAGGTGATTCAAAGATCAATTGAGATGGTAGAATACATGAGTTGTGGGATACAATGAACTGGATAATGAGTTGGAACTTACCATCCTGTGCAAATAGAAAATAGCTTCATCCTTTTTTGTGATTATATCCTTTGTATCTTTTATGTAAGATCTTAATCTTTGAACAATGTGTGTCTGCTAAAATACGAGTGCTGTTAGTGTGTTCTCTAGCCCACATGATGGTTAGTGCCATCGTAAGCATGGATTTTTTTTTTCTTATTCTTATTTTAGTCTCGAATTTAGCACTTGTTTATTATCTCTTCATATTCATATTTCTGACTCTGCTGCAGGTGGCATTCAAGTATGGTTAGCTTGAGGCGGCGTCGACTATTGGGTCTTTGTTCTGGTAAGGGAAAACTCATTTAGCACCTTGAAATATCTAGCCAAGATATAAAATTGCTTAGAGGGTTTATGTTATAATGAAAAGAACATATATTTTTTTGTTCTGCATATGAAGTGCCATAGCGCATCTGTCATTTATACCTAACATTTCGATCATGGTCTGCTGTTTGAAATAGAAACTTTATGTACTTTCCGTTTCAGTCATATCTTTTTGTATGATATGATGAAAAATGAGTCTTGTTTTTAGTAATCACATGAGTTTACCTTTTGTTCCAGGGAAAGACTCATTGCCAGTTGATCTTCCTAAGCCCTTTGAAAATGAAAAAAACTGTGGAAGTTGCGCACTCCAATGTGAAGCCATTCAGTGTGCATCCACTGCCCTTGGTATGCATAATTACTTTTTTCTATGTTGAGGATCTTGCACGGGAGTATATTGGTGCACATGTGCACACAGTCAAATGTTTTTCTAGATAATCGAATGGAAAAATATCTCAGTTTGTGTCGATGCTACCTGCTTGTGTTGTATCAGTTTCTCCTTAAAATAGCCTGATGAGTTTTGAAGTGGCATTTGTGTAGTACCTGTATTCTGCTTCAAGCTTTACCGAAATTTTGTTGGCTACGATGGCAAGTATGAATTTTCTTAACAAAATTTGTCTTTTCGTTGCAGGCAAAGACTTCTGATGTGCTCAAAAAATCCTCAAATGGTTCTGATGATTCAAAGGAAGAGAAAACCCATTACTATCCAGGTCTATACTTCATTCTTATTCTGTCTGGTTAGCATTTGTTCTTCACTTAAAGTCCAGATTACTTGTGGTTATGGCACTTGCATAGAAGTTGATATTCTAGAATTCTGCATTGGAGATCTCAGAGAAGTTGTGCTTTCTTTTTTTTTGACGCGAGAACTTGTGCTTTATTCATTGTCACATTCTGAAGTTCCTTAAAGAATATAGTTTGCAATAGGAAATGTTTGTGTGACAATCTTTTCTTATATCGCTGTGCTGGGGATGTTTCATTAGTGCCTGTAGCTTTTCCCCGCTTCCACTTTTTTTTAAAAAATAATTTTTCCCTAAAAGGACTCCTGGTGCCTTTTCTTCTGTGTTTCTTATCTTAATCCGCTTTGGTTGAACTTTAGAGTTTACTGCACAGCTGATAAGAAAATTGCATTTTTTCCCCTTATCATTTCAGGCAAGGAAATCAAGCGCAGAAAACGACATAGAAGAAAGCAGTACGTGGATCAAGAACCATGCATTATGAGAGGGGTTTATTTCAAAAACATGAAATGGCAGGCTGCCATAAAAGTTGACAAGAAACAGATTCACTTGGGTACTGTTGGGACACAGGAAGAAGCAGCCCGGCTTTATGATAGGTATTAGCTTGACTATGGCTGCACACCTCTCTTTAAACACAAAGTTTCCATCATTCTTACCTAACTTTTAACCTTTTCCCAACACAAGCTAATGCTCATATCATCTTGATGCAATCTGATATACCCAGATGGTGTTCAAAGTAATAAGTTAGCCTGCTGGCATAGTATGTTTTGACTAGCTTTAAATAAGATCATATAATGCTATCCTGTGTTAATTCTCGGTATTATCCAACTGTTTTTTTTTTCGAACACGCAGGAGAGCTGCATATCATTATATTAAAAGAAGAAGAAAGAGTCATACATAGACCCAAACCCACACACACCACACATACTCACACACACTTGCTTACTTCAGAGAAACTTAATCACCGGCTACCAAAAAAGACGACCTAACAAAGACAACAGTTCCTTCTGGTGTTCAGTCTGAATTCCAGTTAGTTCATTTTTGTATGAGTTATGACATGCAGATATTGCCTATATGCATGCATTCACTGTAGTTCAAATCTTCACAAGATCAAGTTTATTTCCGTAGTGTTTCCTGGAAACACAAGTGTTTGCATTATGTTTTCACCTTTTGCTGCTTTGTACTCTTTTTGGCAACACAAGAAGCTATATATATTAGTCATTGTGGGGCTACAGAAGCACTTTTTTTGTTCTTGAATACATAGAGAGCTGTATATTATTGCATTAAGGAGAAAAGAAAGGGGAATACAAAATCAAATGCCACCCACCACAACTTTACCCAAAAAGAAACTAGTTACAAACGCACCCGTAACAGGAAAACCACATGACCTTACCCAACAAATTCACAGGATCTCTTGCCCTTCTCCTGTGTTTCAAACCTTCTTAATGAAATGATATGCAATTCTTCTGTGTGACTGCGTGTTTGAGAAAAAAGAAAGAAAGAAATACTTGCGTAAAATCTATCTATTTCATCTGTAAAGTTCCATAGCGCGCTATAGCGCCAAAATAGCGGCGCTATAGCGGCCGGAAGCAGTCGCCACGATGCCGCTTAGCGTTATAGCCTTTTCGCCATGCTCCCGCTATATTCGATAGCCCGCGATTTAAAAAAGTTAGCTTTCCGTTTTCCCTAGGTAAAACATATATGCTCCAACATGTCAGAGTTTACTGTTCAGTGGTTTGGCTTCTCTATTTCATCTGTAAAGTTAGCTTTCCGTTTTTCCCTAGGTAAACATATATGCTCCAACATGTCACAGAGTTTAGTGTTCAGTGGTTTGGCTTCTCACCAAGCCTACAAATTTCGATCGCGCCATACAGATTTGTTTAGTTATCATTCTTTGTTAGGCTCTCTCATTGCCTGATTTCTAAAGTAAATTTTGCCTCTATTATTGGTTACTTGTTTTGATTCTTAATTTGGTTTAAATGATACAAGCAATATGCTAATATGTGACATTGATTGTATCTTTGTGAAGATCAAATGATGTTGCTTTGATACGATGTCGATGCATAATTTGTTGCGCAGCTAATGGTTCACCATGAATCATCAAATCTGACAGTGTCGAATTTTGTGCAGGGCTGCTTTTATGTGTGGAAGGGAGCCAAACTATGAGCTTACTGAGAAAGAGAAGCAGGAACTACGGAAGTACACCTGGGAGGACTTCTTAGCAGTGACTCGAAACACAATAACCAGCAAAAGTAAGACCCGAAACTTGCATTCATTTTACTGTTTGCCAGATGAAACGTTGCTCATAGCATGCTCATTTCTTTTGCTCTAGAACAAAGGAAAGTTGGGTCGATAAGGCGTAGCAAGGCAGACCTGTTCATGAATCAGAGTGATGGTGATACTGAGATGGCCAATGGAGGCGGTTCATCGAATTCTGATAATGGAGATGCAGAGACGTCAGCATCTTAGATTGCTCCCAGGGGTTTTGCCGTTGTGGCAACTCAAGTGGAGTCCTCCATCATATTCATTCCGACCATGATATGAGCTCCGTTTAGGATTTTGTTCTCTCAGCAATAATTAATTTTCATCATGTGCATAAGGCCCCCGTTGGTCTATTCAAAGGTTAGGTAAATCATGCCATCTCAAACAAGAATTGGAGGTGGTCCATTGTAGAAACAATTCATCATGTATACCGGTTCCGAAACTGTGTATATCTACCGATAGGTTCACCTTACATTTTACCCAATGTAATTAGTTTACCTTATCACTTTACCCAAAAGAAATATTTTTCCTTTCCAGTAAATACCATCCATACGTCATTTCTGTACCAGTGGAAATAATCCTATCCTATATATATTGATGAGTTTACTGCCGACCATACTTGAAACTTTGAGATTCTTTTTCTCAGTTTATAAGTTTGGAATTGATGCTGTATCTTTTGGGTATATTGACCCAACTTGAGGTATACTTATACTTGAAGTTGGAACGAAGAAACGCACACTAAAAGGTGCAGTGTGCGAGAGGGGCACACAATTTTTCTTGCATAATTTCCTCGCCTGAGCAAAATCGATGATGGATGGGTGTTGAAGAAGTCGTGTTCGCCCAAGTAAGCGCTCGCAACTAAGCCCACGTAGGAATTGCTAACAAAACAAGCCTAGCCTGCCTGAGAACTGCCAGAAAGAAAAGTTTTGAATGCAAGGCTTGAAGACCTTACAGGGCTGGGCCTAACTAATCTGTTTTTAGGACCGGGCCTAAGGCAAAACGTGATGCGCTAAAACTAATGCAACCAGACATAACTTGAAAAAAAAAAAAAAAAAAGACATAACCTAACTGCCCAAGAGAAAAGCCTACTTTTTCCTTCTAAATTTTTAGGAAAGTCTGCTTTTCCTCCTTGAATCGTAAAACTGGGCAAATCACCTCCCCAACTTTTCAAACCATAGTGGATTTGAAGGTGGCTTTGTTTTTTTTTTTATTTCGACTAAATCTTTGAAAAATCATTGAAACATTATAAAACTAGTTGAGCCTCTCGCTTCGCGCGGTACATATAAGTGTTAAGTAAAAAAATAACAGTTAAAAGTGTATTTTAATTAGGTAGCATGAGGCAAATATAGGAGTCGAAAAGAGGAATTCTGGGATTTTTGTTTGATTCATGGAAAATGAGTTTTCACATTTTTGTGTACGCATACTGGGTGGCCGTAGCAATTTATTATCACCATAGCAGCTGACGCATGGGGTCAGACCTACAGCAGCTCTGTGCTGTGGGCTTGGTCCACCACTGGTGAGCCGATCTGAGGCTCTCGCTTTTTCTTTCTTTATTCTACTGGACCTGGTTTATGGATCAAAGTGGAAGAGAATTGAGTCTATGGCTGGTGGGGTCCTGGGAAGGGATAAGGTTGAGTTGTCCAGCTTGGTCACGGGTGCTGTTCGCTCAGGTGCCGTCGTTGTCAGCTTCGTCGCGTGAAACAGAGAGCGAGCCGAGGGGGAAACGAAGAAGGGGCGGAGAAGTGGGCTCTGGCGTGAGCTGCGGCGCGGGGCGGGTGAGCGTGGCCCCGGTGGCGGGCGGCAGGTCCTCCCCGGCAACAGTGGGATTCCGGCCGGTTGGGCGGTTCGTGCTCGCTGGGCTCGGCGCTGCAGTGGCGCAGCATGGCGGCGAGGGGCTCGCGGCTCCACCGGCGGGCTGCGGCGGGCACAGCGCGGCAGCGCGTGGGAGCACAGCGAGGGCGCCGGTGGCGGCGACCGCGCAGCAGTGGGATTCCGGCCGGTTGGGCGGTTCGTGCTCGCTGGGCTCGGCGCTGCAGTGGCGCAGCATGGCGGCGAGGGGGCTCGCGGCTCCACCGGCGGGCTGCGGCGGGCACAGCGCGGCAGCGCGTCGGAGCACAGCGAGGGCCCCGGTGGCGGCGTCCGCGGCGGCATGCCGGTGAGGCTCCGCGTTCGCCTGTCCTGCTTGCCGCGTGGGGCAGGGCGGTGCGCAGCTCTGGTATGGCCGGCGCTCAGCGCGAGCAGGCCAGATGGCGAGCTCGGCACGGCGGTGGCTCGACGTCGGGCTCCAGCGCGGCGGCAGCGGGTTCAGCACGATGGCGCAAGCCGCGTTCTGCCGGACTGTGGGGGCACGGCGACGGCGGCACCCTGGCCGCTATGGCGGATGCGGGGCACGGCTGTCGCGCCCCTCGACCACCTTATGGCGGCAGTCCGGCAGCCTGGCCGCGCGGCGAGTGGCCTAGGGCGAGGACCTTCGTAGAGGGAGAGGGGAGGGAGGGAGCGAAGGAGGTGTGCGGCGCTGCGTTTTTTCTACCGACCGAACGCGGTTACCGCCGGTCTCCGGTTTCGGTTTACGGGTCCGGCACGGTAAACCGCCGGTTACCGCTTCGGTTTGGAATTTGAATTGAAAGTGAATTCAAACGGCGCGGCGCTCGGTAATAATCCGTTAACCGGGCGGTTTGGAATTTATACCGCCCGGTTTGAACGGTATAAATTCCATACCGCCCTAAGTTTTTTTTTTTTTAAAAAAATTTTTGAAGGAATTTTTGGTAGTTGCTTTGGACATTTTGATGTAAAAGTGGCACACAATGCGGAAATAAATAGCATAAGTCAATACGGTAACAAAATGTGATGGCATACAAATAATCAACCAGCGTAGGATATATGGGAACACCCCATATCGGCACGACTCCTCATACTCGGCGGTAGACATAATAGAGATACCATTTCTTTGGCCGGCGGAGCCTTGTAATCTTGCCAAGTTAGCCCCACCATACCGGCGTTGTCTCCCATTCTTCAACCAACCGATTGTAAAAATCGGGGTCTTCCCCATTCGTACACCCATCTAGTCATAGGCCGCGGACACGCCGGGAATGGGATAGGTATAAGAAGGTCGCGAGGTCTCATTGCCAGAGGAGGATGAGGAGTACCGTGGACCGCCGTAGTCCGCCGAAATCGTACATCCTCTCGCGAGTCCGGTTGGCCATGGTCACGGTCTTGAGTCGCATGTGTGAACCGGGTCTCACCCGCAATCAACCATAATTAGTGGTCATAGACGTAAACAATTGTGCGTATGTAGGTTGAAGTGCAATTGATACCCGTGGAAATGAAGACCTCGCATAACCACTCGCACGACCCGCTCCCACCAAAGACCACTCACACCAAAGACCGCCACCGGCATACCCTCCACCACCGCCACCGCCATACTCTCCAAAGACCGCCTTTATCGTTCCCACCATCGCCGGGCGTGTCATCACCCGAGGAGCCATCGTCGGTCGTGTTATTCCCACCATCGTCGGTCCGTGTCATCCGAGCGCGCTTTTCCTCGCCGCTTGAGGGAGCCTTCCTAGGCGGCATTTGTCGCTTCCTCTTCCCCATGTGAGTTCGACCCACATTTCTACGCCCCAATCACCGATGTTATCATCCCCGTCGCCGACGTAGATCCTCGGTTGCTATATGGTCACCGCCAACACAAGCAAATAATAGAAGGTGAGGTGGACATACATTTATATATATACAAATATAAATTGTACCCGACAATATTTGATGGCGAGAGGGACGCCCACTTCGCCGTAATCGTCATCAAGAACCGGTGCTGGTTAGATCGGCCGTATTCCATCCATTCCCTAATCGGATTGTCGATCATAGAATGAGACTTCGTGAACCGGTCAATGAAGTCATCATCATCATAATTCCTTGGTGGGGTAACATCCGCAAAGTCGCGGTAGTTGTAGTTGACATAAACAAGCTTGTTCAATTTTTTGTGCGACAACCTATTCCGAACCTTGGTATGCGGCAAGGCAAATGTACTCCAGCCCGCCGCGATCCACCGGAGGAGACACATTGTGCAACAAGCCGCAAAGCAAGGCGCCGCAACATTGGAGTACTTCTACCAAATATCATCCACCAACCGGGCCGCAAAGGTACCACATTATATTAGCTATATGTTTTAGTATAAGAAACCTATTGGGCCACAAAGATATGAGGTAGAAAATACTTACATGGGGATGTCCTTGGATCAAGCGCCATTTTCTCGAGCCAATTCTCGTGCCAAACTCACCAATCTTCCGGGCGGAAAATCTCGCCCTCCCGCAATGCCCCGCACGGCGCTCTGCAGATCCGTCATTCTCCTCAAATGTCTCCTTTAGGCTACCGAACATTTCCGGAGTTGGATCCGCATTATATGAGAGACTTGGATTTAATACAAAGAAATGCAACATAAATTCGTATAAGCAAACGGTAAGTATTAAATATATATAGCTTAAGAAATAAACACAACTCATTATCATACCTGCTCCCCACATACGCCTCGATGTAGACGCCGGCAATCCTTTTGTCCATAATCGCTTTATATTCGCTCCATGTCCGCTTGTTTCTTCCAAAGAATGACTCCATCTCCCCGCTTTACAACTCGTATTCGTACACCACATAAGCCATGTTCGGGCGCTTGTCTTGATCGGCGAAAACGAAGGAATTTGTAAATTGGTTCCACTGCGTCGACGATGTAGGCCAATCCATCCCACCACCGGATACTTGACAATCTTGCATGAGCATATGTACCTTCGCAGACTTTGCCCACTTGCTTTGCAAAAACTCCTGAGATCCCATCCACGCATGAACTTCTCACGCTTCCGAAGAAAACTCTCCATAAACATGTAGTTGGTCCCAAATCTAGTGGCATTCCACTTGACCAACTCACCACCAATTGCTTTCCTCATCATATTATTCAACCCGCAATAGTTGTGCAACCAATTTGAAATTTTCTTGCACGCGGCTATCATACCCGAATGATCGGGTCCGGTCACCAATATCCTTCAACATCAAGTTGATGGTGTGTGCAAGACAAGGTGTCCAAACAATGTGAGCCCACTCATGCTTCGGTTGGTTGCAAGCTTTCTTGTAGTTGGAGCCGTTGTCGGTCACCACATGGACAATATGTTTGGGGCCAATCTCCAACACACCACCCGAATCTCCCCCGAAAAAGGCACAACATTTATTATTTATATACATATATATAAACTAAAAAGAACAACATGACAACTATGTTTAGGAGGTGCACATACATCGTACAAGTACTTATGATCTTGACTTTTTCCAGTTGCATCAATAGACTTGTGAAACCATGTGATCCCATTGCAATAAATCATGAAGTTGATCACACTCATTCTAGTTGGGCCACCCAAGAATCACACATCAAAGTGACGCCATAGGTGGGCCAGTCCCTTCGAAACTTGACGTACTTATCCTTCAAGTCTTTCTCATTCTCATCTAGGTACTTGCCATCGATCTCCCTTCCAAAGGTGACGTGACGCCTTCACCCTCAAAACAATAAGGGAATAATAAGAACACGGAAGAATAATGAGACCACCAAACCATCAATCTCCAAGTATAGGTACTTACCCCACTTCGTGTCTCTCGGATGGCACCGATAAAGTACGGATTGCTCGGCATGTCGTCCGTGTTGTCCTACATGATGGAACCACTTTGACCAAGCTTTACCAATAGCTTGCTTGGCATTTTTGCCCTTCAAGCGCCCGGCCCCCTCAGATCAATCCTTGGTTGGGTCATTCCTCTCGCTAGCACCGCGGGCCGCCCCGTAGTCCTCCACCACTACAGAGTCTCCCTCGCGTGAATCGATCTCCTGGCCGCCGAACATCCTTTGAAGTGGATTGCTACGCCCACCACCACCGCCACCGCACCACCACTACCCCCTCCACGCTCATAATGTCCTCCCCCGTCGCCGCACCCTGTTGGTACTCATATTCAGCTCGACCGCTCAACCGCTTTGCGATCCCGAGCCTCATATTCCTCCTCGCCCATGACATAGTTACCCTCCCGTGGCGGCACTTTCACGTGCCACTGTCCACGAGCCCCGTCATTACCCTTCTTCTTCGATTTGTCAAGGTCTCGCCGGAAGTAGTCACGCACCTCCGGAGGCACATGGTTGCAATGCAACACCTCAGACCCGCGGCCAGCCAAGTCTTCGCTTCAACCTTGTGCAACCACCGCCGGCTTTTTCGGTGTGACAAGATTGCACTTCCAACCCGGGAGCAAGATTTTCACCGTGCTCCCGCACCGGGTCTCTCGGTCTCCCGGACATTGTCTACCCGCATAAACCATACGGACAACACAAAGTCACCAACAATGTATCTACACAATAGAAACCAACAATGTATTCCTACAATATACATCCTACCACAAATCCTACATCAAATCATAAATCCTAATGGAAAAAGTTGCCTAAACTAACCTAAATATTTCCTAAATCTATGAACCCTAACTCAAAACTAACCTAACCTAAATATTTTCTAAATCCTACCACAAATCCTGCCTAAAGCTATGAATCCTAACACAAAATCTAACCTAAATCCCAATCCTACCACATAAATCAACCTAAATCAAAAAAAAAAAAAACTCACTCCCTCGGTCCCCTTACCCTTCTGCCCGGGCCGGTAACCGACCAAACCGAGCGGTTTCATCGACGATTCCGCCCGGCCGGCCGCGCGGGCGGATGCGGAGCGGTTAGCCGCCGGTCCGCCCGATAAAACCGCTTCTCGGCGCGGTTTCGCCGGCGCGGGACGGGCGACGACGCGGCGCGGGCGGGCGAGTGGGGGACCGAAACGGATAAGGTTGTGGGGGCGTTTGCCCCCAAGCGCAGCGCCCACGCCATTATCCGCGGCGGGAGGCCAATGGGCCTCATGGGCCTTCACGGGCCGGCCCGCGGCTTTTTTTTTTTTCCAAACTTCAATTCAAATTTTTTATACCAAACGAACTCAAATTTGAAAAAGTTTTACACCGTTGGCTTCTATACATCCACGAACTATTTTACGTAATTTTTTTCAACGATTTTTTCAAATTTTACATTTTGAATTTGACTTCTTTTATACCGGCCGGTCCGTGAAATCGACCGGCCGGTATAAACGGTAACCGCGATTTATCGCGTAAACCGAACGGTATAAAAACGCGGTCTCGGCGGCGGTAGGGAGGAAGTTTCGCGAGGGACGCTTGCGATGGACGGCTGCGATGTGTCGAGAGAATTGAGTGGACGGTTGTGATGGAAGCAATCTGTAGTTGTACAGTGGTGCTCTGTGAGAGGGAAGCACTCAGTAGTTGTACAAAGGCCCGAGGCTCCTCGGGTTTAAAGTAGGTTATAGATGAAAAATCCAATTTTATTGGGCTCCATATGAGTAAATCTACATGGTGGATATATAATAGAGCGCTCTATACAATATGGTATGCTTTGGTACAAAGTTTTTGTTATAGATTTAGATCTTCGCTTTTTTTATAATTAATTGGAATACTTCATAACCGCAATTTTTATAGTCTAATTATGGTAAAAAAAATTATGACGACCTATTTATTGTATGGTTGAAATATAGCTAAAATTTCATACTCATTAGATCATGTATAACTTAGTTATTTTGATTTATTTAGATTTAACAAGTATAAACCATAAATAAATCTATAACTAAGTTGTACATGACCCAATAAGTATGAATTTGTTTTACTATAGTTTAAGCATACAATAATTTGATCACCATAGAAATTTCACCACAATTGAACCAAAGAAATTGCAATTATGAATTATTTCAATTAATTATAGATTAGCGTAGATCTAAATTTATAACAAAAAAATTTATACTAAAGCATACCATATTATATATCCACCATATATAGATCTACCCATATGGAGTCCAACAAAATTAGTTTTTTTTTTCGTTTTTATGATTTTTTTTTTTTTGTGATTTACTATAATTTTCAAATATTTAGCCGAAATAAATAAAAATGAAAATACAAAACCACCTTCAAAACCACTCTAGAGAGGTAAACACATTGGTTTGAAAAGTTGGAGGAGGTGATTTGACCAATTTTGCGGTTTAGGGATGAAAAGTGGACTTTTGCAATAGTTGGGGCGGAATAGTGGACTTTTTCCCCAAGACAATACCATAGGTCCTGTTTCGAGCACTATATTCTTTTTTTTTTTTTGTACTTATGTGAATGAAAAACTCTCCAGTTTCTGCAAATTTCTACATCCAAAGCGACCCCTTAAATTATACTAACACCAGTAGTTACAATTAGCAAGTTACTGAATCAAATTTGCTAGCCAAAACTATGGACCATTTGGTAGGGCTCCTCTCTGTGGAAGAGTCCTACCAAACAATTTTACCGTCTTTTTAATTAATGAAAAAAGGAGTCTAAAAAAGAAGCTCTACCAAATAAAGCATATTTGTTTTGTCCAGTTGTTAATGCGGAGGTCCTGAAGACCAGCAAGGTAAGCTAAGGTATGTTTGTGATAGAATCGCTTATCTGTAGTGATTGAAAAAAAAAATGCGATCGATGAAAGACATTTCTATTCCCAAAGGGTTGTCTGAGTCCTAAAACTTTCTTGCTCTGGCAGCACTGTTTTACAAGACAATGCGGTAAGTGTCTTTTTTTTTTTTTGTTATCATCAACAACTTCGGCTGCAACAGATTGTTCAAAGGATGATAGGTTCCAACCTCCAAAGGAAGTGACAACATAGCTGAGCTTTGTGGAGCAGCCAAAATTGGTGACTCTGTGAGATTTTTGTGCGTAAACAGTGCCATCATTATCTACATCATGATTTTTACTGACTGCCTGTGATAACACTGTTGTAGTTTCTGGCTGATGCCTTGTTTCAGAGCTGTCAGCACCCAGCGTTGAGCTTGACAGTTGAATATTTGTGTCCAGATTACTTGATGGATCTGCTTCTTCTGGTGGATGTTCCGAAATTTAACTTCCGTTGAGTGGGTAGACTTGTACTGTGTTGTGCAAGCATACTTGACTGATCACTCTGAGTTTCAGCTACCCAAGCTTCTGGGACGACAGCTGGGTTGTTTGGAGCAATATAAGATCGACTTTCTGAATTCAATGGATCTGCAGCGAGAGTGTCAATATTTTTTTCTTTAACTCCCATACTGGAATCATCTAAAGGGTCAGAAGTTATCTCTTCCTGCAACATTCCAGTTGTTGTATCTGGTTCATGGTTCATTTTACTAGAATCATCTGGGCACGTCTTCTGATGTTGAGGACCCAATGTTGGGCATGCTGTTTGCATCTCAGTTTGCAGATCCTGAGCTGCTGTTGCTGGTAATGTATCAGATGGTTCTTCTGCAGTTGGATGCTGCTAGGTCGTGGCATTTTGTGGAGAAGCCAAAATAGGCGATTCCATGTGGTCCGGATCTGCTGCAACAGTACTATCATTTTCTGCATTGGTTCCCACAAGAGAAGTTGCACTTCCTAGAAATATACTTGGCTTAGCAATATTGTCTCCCATGGCACGTTCAATACCTCTACCATCATCAGTTGAAGATTCCTCAAAATAAGGAGGCTATTAGTGATCGATAGTCAGGCATCACTAAAACATTTTACAGGGACAATCAACACAAACAATAAACAAAGTGCAATAGTTAAAGAAAATGCACACAAAAAAAGCTCTAAGCACTGGTGAAGTATCAACAAAGTACACTTGTACAGCAAAAAGGCTTAAACACTTTGGTTAAGTTGGTGGTCTGGGAGCTGTAAAAACATGGCTAGACCTGTGTGTTCAATAGAGCTTCTATGAGTCCAGACATGGTTGTATGAGTTCAGACACGGTTGTCAAGGCAGTAATGGAGCTGTGGAGAAGGGTGCCTTAGGGCATGTACAACGGATGCCGGAGTGCCGTCTGCAGAGGTATACATTTGCGAAAAACACCCTCTCCGGCGACATTGATTGAAGTGAGAGAGGGAAGCCGACGTCTCATCAGTCGACGGCATTGGCGCGTGGTCCGAGAGACGTCTTCACTCAGGCAGCCCGCGTGGGGATTAGTTGTGGCCAACGCCTTGTGTCACCTTGCCGTTTTCCTGTAGAAAAATAAAAGAAGAAATACACCTATAATATAATTATACCGACCTATACAGGCAACAAGCGTGGACCATACATCTTTTGCTGATGATTTGGTAGTGCTAGTTCTGCATCTAATTTTGCTTGTGACCTAAACCAATTAAAGTTTGCCAATATATGGAACTTGCATTTCTAGCTATTGAATATTTCAAACTGGTTCAATATTTGATTTATGAGAAATAAGATTTATGTAATATTTCATTTATGATATATAAATTATTTAATTTAAAGAATTTGTTTTTGTATCAATTAGCAACATGGTGGTATATAGAAATGATATTCATGATCAATCATGAATACATACAGTATTAATTAATTTGTGAAGAACCAAATGAGGCGGCCGGTTGCCCCGTGGGTTGTCTGTTGTCTTTTTAAATTGGCTCAGTATTGTAACATATAGACGGCAGCCTCTCACTGTTGTACATGCCCTTATGGTGTGCAGCCAAGGCTAAAGACCTCACTGATTTCTCAATTGTTAGGTCGTTTCTTGTTTTGTTCAGTGCCAGAGCTGCGATATGAAAATTGGTGTTTGTGTGACTGATTTGAAAGTGGCATCGCATTTGGGTATATCCTTCTTCACGAAATGACACAAATCTCCTAAGCATTCAATCGGAAAAAATGTAGTTGCATGAGATGGCTTTGAAGTGATTTTCCATAGACAAGATAATCGCTCAAAAAATCTTGTGTACAAAGATAATATAACAGATTTGATAAGCTTTAAACACAAAACAACCTCCAATCAAAGCACAGTAAACAAAAGCCATGGCGTATGACAGATAACAGAAGAAAGAAAGAAAAATTCAACTGACTAATGCAATACCTGATTGATTGAATCATGACTTGTGGGAATAGGAATAGAACTAGAAGAACAGGCTCTTTGATAGTCAATTCCATCAGAACTACAATGATTATTGTTATCTGGAAGATCTACACATTCTGATGTTGCCCTCCTATCAGACCTCATATGAGCTTCTATAGGCTCATTTCTCACTGCAAGTGTAGGACAAGCCTTTGATAAAATGAACTGTGTACAATAGTAATTTCCATCAATCTGTCATCCAAAAGCTGGTCACTATCCAAGGCCAATTTTTTGTCAACATGATTATCACCATTTTGTTTCTTAAAATGAATGAATTCCTCAACGACAGAATTGGAATCTGGTAGAGTAACGCAGGGATCAGGGAAGATCTAATTCACCTGATATTACTTCGTGTTTGAGTTTTTCCTTCATCAGTTGACCTTCAACCCATGTTGTAGAATGCAACGCTTCAAGTTTGGAAAACTGGAGCCTCATGTATGCCAAAAAGGAATGCATAAATATAGTGAACCACTGAATCACTAACTTTATTTGGTTAATTTCATCTCTTCAACAATTCTACTTATCCGAATGTGTTGAACAACTGCATGGCATACCTCTTTCAGTTTTTTAACTTGATTGTCTCTCTGTGTTCTTAAATTTAATATCTCAAGTTGTTGCTTCTCAATGATATGCCTCTGTGTTGAGGAATAGTTGTTGTTAAATAAGTTTATTGTTTTCAACTTTTCATTGCAGCACTAATAGGAGATTCTTCACTTAAGAGATGCTGTTCTTCGTCAGCATGTGGAGCAGATACCAATTATTGATCATCTAAAACCATCACCATCTGCTCAGCGGCAGACACACTATCTTCAGTGCCATTTCTGAAGTTACCATGAAGATCCAGTGCCAGCTTCGGGAAATTGTGATCACTTCTCAAGATAGCAGATGAGCTCTCGTGTGGTGATTTAGTTGAGCATTTAGTTCATAATGGTCTTTATGTATCTGCAACTCCGAATGGTTAAACAAGAAGTCATCACATACTAGATGTGCAGTTACAGGAAGTGAAGCAACTCCTGGCATGTAGCACAGCATGTTCTTCTAGGCCCTTATCAGCGGCACATGTGCACAGGATCAGATTTTGGAAACCTGATAGGCTGATTAATAGTAACGTACCAGTAGAAATGTGCAAGTGATAATGATTTGGAATAATGATCACAATCACGAGATGCAAACTCAATTCCAAACACTGGATTATGTCAGTCAAGAACGAATGAGAGATTTCAAAATGACGTTTGATCTGATAGTTGCGTCCCATCTCCAAATGCACCCTTGTGGATGTGCCCTCTGCAACTACCCACTGGAGGCTAGTAGTGGCTAGAGCTTGAAATAAGCTGGTGCTGCCTTGACAGTGTCTTGGTGGTTGCACCTAATTTAAAAATCCTTTTTGGTGGCCATTGCTACCTGATGTTTTTGTAGGGTTGCCCTTAGATTGAAGGTTGAATGTTACTTTGTTTGATTGAGTCCATACAGTTGAATGGAATACTTGAGCCTGTAACTAAATAGACACTCTCCTTCCTCATCAACATGCACAAGGTCACTAGGGACAGTTCCAACAATCCTCATCATGTGATGGATATTTTGCAGCAGACCATAGATCAAGTCAGATTCACTGTGGGACTTATCACGTGCTACAAACACATGAACCTTATTTGCCACCTCTATCCAACTACAACCGGGCTGTTTCTTTAGTCCTCGACTATTCATCTCTGACCTAATTTCTGCTGCTTCTTTCCACTTACCAGCTGAAGCATAGATATTGGATAGGAGAGTATAGGTTCCAGCATTATCAGGTTCTGCTTGCAAGAGATTTCTAGCTGCCAAATTGCCAATGCTCTCATTTCCATGTGCGTTACATCACGTGGGCTTAATCTTAAGACAGTGAACTAATCTTTTGGCATCATCAAGTCGTTCTGCTCGGCTACAAAGATCAATCAAGCAAGTATAATGTTCATCACGCACTGTAATTGATCTATCATTTACCATGGATTCAAAGATCTTAAGCCGTTCGTCAACCAACCTAGAGTGGCTACATGCTGAGAGCAACACCACATAGGCCTATATCCATTTTCTTGCATCTTTTCATACAAGTGGATTGCTTCCATACCAACACCATGGTGCGCATATGCCGCAATGATCCCATTCCAAGAGATCAAGTCCTTTTCCCTTGAAAGATCAAACAACTTTCTTGCCAATCCAATTTCACCGTACTTTGCATATACATTCATCTGGGCAGACTCAACAAAAGTATCAAACTGAAATGTTGTTCTGCTTCCCTTCACAGAGTGTTGCGAGATCGATGCATGCATCAAGTGCACCCAAAAATGTCACTTGGTTTGGTCTGATACCTACCATTAGCATACCACTAAATAACCCCAATGCTAGCTCATTTTGCTTGCCTTTCAAGTAACCATTCATCATGGTCGTCCAAGTGACAACATTCCTTTTGGCATCTCATCAAAGAGCTTTCGTGCCCTCTTCAAATCTATGTTTTGTATAAAACCAGTAATCATAATGTTACAAGAAGCAATATCCCTCTCATGCATCTTCATGAACAAATCCAGTGCGTCATCAATCCTGTGGTTTCTTGTGTACCCAGAGATCATGGCATTCCAAGAAACAACATTCCTCTCCGGCATGCTATCAAAAAACGCTCGAGCCTCGTCAACATTACCGCTCCGCGCAACGCCATCAACCATCGTCGTCCAAGCCATGACATCCCTCTCCGGCATTCTCCCAAACAGCTTGCACGCCTTATCCAGGCTCTCCGACCGCACCAGCCTGGCCAGCAGAATGTTCCACGAGCCAGCATCCCTGACCAGCATGCGGTCGAACAGCGCACAGGCATCACCCACCCTTCCCGACGCAGCGTACGCCTCCAGCATCGTGTTCCAGGAGACGACGTTCCTCTGAGGCATCTGCCGGAACAGCGCCTCGGCCTCGTCAACGAGGTGGGCACACGCATAGCCCGAGAGGAGCGCCGGCCAGGTGACCACGTTCCTGTGCGCGTCAGGGCGGTCGAACAGCGCCTGCGCATCACGCAGCGTCCCCGCTGCACGTACGCCAACACCAGGGCCGTCCAGGACACCACGTCCCGGTCGGGCGTCCCGTCGAACAGCTTGCGCGCGTCCCACACCTGCCCCGCCGCGGCCAGTTCCGTGATGAGACGGTTCGGGTCCTGCGCGCAACCGCGTTGGTGTAAGATAGGTAGGCGGCAGCGGTGTGCCCGGAGCCGCGGCGAGGAGCGGAGCCCGCGGAGTGCCGCCGAAGTTACCATGGTTAGGGCATGTACACGGCAGATCGTCTCTAAAACCTTGAATTTATACGGATATAAATACAGTTCATACAACCCACCGGATAGAGGGTCAATCTCTAAACTGTTTAATGTTGTGCATGTAACTAAAATCAACTACAAATGTATTTGTGTATACCTTTGTGTGGCTATTTGATAAAATATTGTAAGAATAAATTTGATAGAATATTGTCAATCGTAAATCTCTAGCCGCTATTACAATGATCATAACAGATTTTAGAAACCCGACATTCACGTATCTCATTCAGATAACAATATCTCAATATGTGAACTTTTCTCGAGAAGCAAAAAGCAAGGAAAAAGCTGTTTATGAAACATTCGGATAATGAGCGGGCCATAGTACGATCGAGAGACAACGTGATGCAGTTGCAACTAACATTCGAATAGGTAATCTGCACACTAATGTGTCATTACCATGAAACATAACAGACGCCAATGCTAATCACCAAGATGCCATGGTTGCAAATTCCAGTCTTTGTGGACGATTCGAGATAAGATTCACGAAGCGGCTTTGGCGGCGGGTGTGCACCGGCCGGCGGGCTCTCGGCCGCGCGGACGGCAAGCGGCAAGCTTCGGAGATGGAAGGAAGCCCGTCGACCTGCCTTTTCAATCGGAGCTTGGGCGAGAGACGGCGGTGGTGCTCTTGACCAATTTGGTTTCATGGAAGGAAGCCCGACCGTCCGCTGATTATTGATTTGGGTGAGTCCGGAATCAAGATGGGCCGATTGAGTAGAGATAGGACCGTGGCCGGCGGCCGGCAGCCAATCCGGTGGCCACCCCTGTTCGGCTACGGCATCGCCTCGACGGCGGGAGGCGGGGCTAGCGAAGACTATGCCACCGGTGAGGAATGATTTGGCGTGAGATTTCTCTCAACGCCGAATCGAAGCCAGCGCAAGCGGCCAAGACCGGATCCATACAACGCCGGTGGAGAAGGAATCGCAGCCTCGAACACGGGACATCCCGTCGCCTCACGAAGTCGACGCGAGCCCCGTCTCCTCGTGAAAGCCGGGGTGTTTTTCGCGAAATTGGCGTCATAGAGACGGGCTGGAGGGACGCTGCGTTGTACATGCCCTTAGAGACTCTAAGTTAGAGTACGATATGGCGGAGCGAGGAGTTCTCAAGGTCCGGTGAATGGAGCAAGGTGTGAAGGACCAAGGATTATGGATTTGATTTCCATCATGTGCCTTTGTATTGTGACAATGAGAGTGCTTGCAAGATGACTCAAAACCCGGTCCAACATACAAGAACCAATCACATTGACATAAGACATCACTTCATTAGAGATCATCAACAAAAGGGTGACATTACTATCCAACCTATTGGCACCGAAGATCAACTAGCCGACATCTTTACAAAGCAACTAGATGAGAAGAGGTTTTGCAAGCTAAGAAATGAGTTGAACATCCTTGACTTCTCCAACATGAGTTGAATGCACCCCACTACCATGACATGCCCCTCCATCGAGCAAAGCAAAGGTGAAATTGTTTAGCATGGCATTCATGATATCTAAGGACTTGTTAGAACATATAGACATATAACTTGTGCCTTAGGAAGCATTCATGGAAAATAAAAGGATTTCAATGTATGTATGCCATCACTATTGCTCTTTATGCTTGTTTGATCTAGTGATGACATATGACATGTGTATGGGCTTGCAATCTCAAGTGTTGAATTTGGCTATCTTTTCACACATATAGTTCAACATAGGCAAGATAACCCTTGTCATGAGGTGTGAAGAAGCTTGTCTTTGGTTCAAACCGAAATATATGTTTGACAAGTGATCCAAATTTGACCAATTTTGAGCACTATTCTCTCTTCCACAACACAACATGGTCATACCTTTTGTGAAAATTGTCGACAAAGGGGAGAGATTAGTGCATGAAAGGTTTTGAAAAATTAAAAATTTCACATGTTTTTGAAAACCTCTCATGTGGCTCATGAGTTTACAAATGGTTCACACAAGTAGGGGAGCAAGCTCATAGACAATTTGTTGCATTTGATTGTGCACTAACATATGACTTGCTCATTGCACATGTATTTAAATTCAATATACATGCTTGTGTGGTGTATGCTAGTTTTCACAAGTTGCTTTTCAAGTGGTTGAATAACTAGCATGCATAGGAGCTAGCTAGATTTTCTAAATTCGCTCTTAATTCAAGTACTTATAATGTGATCTCACGTGGTACTTTGAGTTTTGATGAAAATCTAGTTACCTTGATGCTTGTATGGTGAAAATGGGCGCAACTCCGATTGGTATCACGCTTCAAAGGTCCATTTCTTTCACCTAAGCATCATTTTGGTAACATAGCTCACCCTCAATTTTAATATTCATACATGTATGCAATGCTTCGTTCCAAACTCGTGGCATACATGTAGGGAGCTCATGCTACCAAAACCGAACTATGATGATTGTCCAATCCTATGATTGTAAGCAAAATGCTTGGACAACCGTTGTATGTTCAAAAACATTAATCATAAAACCTTTTATGCGGGTTGTCACCAATTACCAAAAAGGGGAGATTGAAGATCTCTAGTTTGGTTTTGGCTAATTAGTGACACCTAAGGACTAATCTCTCGATGCTAAGTGTTTGATTAGATTGGAGATTGGTCGTGCTAGAGTTGGTGCATTGTGATCATGGAGGATGGATCGAGGTGATCCAAAAGATGATCAAGCATCCAATTCGGTGTGGTTTGGAGATCAAAGGTCCCAAGGCAAAGGTATAACCATAGGGCTTTTGATTTCACACCCAAGACACTATAGAGAGTGTGGGTGGTTATAGGGTCGATAAGCCGTACTATAAAGAGGGAAAACTTTTCGTACATATCGATCCTCATGTGCCTTTAGGTTCAAGTTTCATATGCATGCATTCTAACCTAAAGAGCTAACTCCGCACTTGGTGAAAATGTTTTCAAAATGCTAACACTTGGTGTCGAGGTGTTCTTTGACGTGTCGGCAACAAGAAACAAGTGACGGAAGTCGGTTTGGAGCAAAGGCGAAGGAACGGCGACGAAACGACAAAAATTCGCGGCTTCGATGGCGGCCGGGAAGCAATCGGCCGGACCCTTGACCGGGCGCTTCGGATTCGGCCGACGCGACCGATGGGTGAGTCCGTCGGACTTCCGATAAGGGTGTAATTTGGGGTCTCGGCCGGATCGGCCGGACGCATCCGACCGGATCCGATGGCCGGACCCACCATTTGGTGATCGGACGCGACTGAGCATGTCACCGTGGGCGAGGATTCTTGTCCGGTGTGACGGACTCTTGATCGGACCCACCGACCGGGACTCGGCCGGTGAGTCCTGGCGGCCTGGTCCTCGGCCAGGCCGAAATCTGCATGTTTTGCCCCCAACGTTTGGATTTCGTGATGGGGGCTATATATACATGTTTGGCCGGCTCTTGCTCTCTCTCTTGGACATTTGAATCATTCCTAACACCTTTGAGCAAGCAAGCAAGCCTCCCTCCTCTCTCATTCTTGATTTGTGCTTCATTCTTGAGAGAAGAGTTGATCCAAGTGCATTGCATCGAAGTTCTTGCATCTAGAGGCACTTGGGGATCGTTGTGAGACGGTGGATTTCCGTTTCTCTTGAAGGCACCGCTCCTAGCCGGCTTTGGTGGATTGGTGGAGTTGTTGGCAAGAAGAGGTGATTGTTTCTTGGCCACCTCCGGTTGATTTGTGAGAGGATTACGCACTCCTCGTCGGAAGACAAAGTGCAAGGAATACATTGCTCGTGTCTTGGGTACCACACTTGTTGAGTGGTGTGTTGAGGCTAGCAAGGGCACCGCCCTAGCTCAAACACCATCCTTGTGTTGGTCGGCACAACCGGAGAGTAACTTGTCGGTGTACAAGCGAACTCCCGGGTGAACAAATCGACTTGTTCATTGTCTTGGTGTGTGGATCATCACCTTCGTGTGATTGATTGTTCATCTTGTTCCCGGTGATTGGTTGACATCCTCTACGAGTTGGTATATCGCTCTTACTCTTGTATTTACCTTCCTAGTTTACTTTGAGTAGAGAGCTAGCTCTTGCCTTGTGTAGTTGCTCTTGCTAGCTTAAGGACCATTTTAGGATTGTTCATTAGCTAGAGTAGTGACATAGACTTTGTGTGGATTAGAGATCATAGAAATATTTAGTCTTGTCACTAGAAGGCTTGCAAGACCACTAGAGCTAGTGCAAACCGCTTTTGCCCGTGTTTTATACTAATCGGTTTGTTTAGTTGAGCTTGTAGAAAATTTTTTATAGGCTATTCACGCCCCCTCTAGCCATCTAGGACCTTACAACGTTCCACCCCTACAGCTCCAGCATCGGCCGGGAACTACTTCGACAACTTCGGTCGGCGGCGTGACCTAATTGTGAGATCTACGCCTCTCTCACAAGCTTTTCTATCAGCACGGTTGGATCGATTGCAAGGGTTGCGGGGCGTGTGTTCTCACGTAAAATTCCAAAGCAATAGATTCAATTCTGGTGCGGCAGTGTTCGACGGGGGAGTATCCTTCGACTCGGGTTTCGGGCGTGTCCTCGTGTGAAATTCAATGTCGAAACCTTACTCCCCACGGCAGGGCAAGTTCATCAATGGAACACGATATAGGGAGGGCTCTACCCGAGCCTGTTGTTTCACGGTTTTCAATCACGACTTCCATTAAGCCATCCAAGCAGACCCAAATCCTGCTTGACAAAATGTCCAAGAGTACAGGGGAGGAGAAGTCTACGTGGGAACAAGTTATGGAGAATTTCGATATGTTGTTTGAACGACTTCGCATGTAGGGAGTCACTCAATAGGAGCTCAAGGCTCGGTGTTAGCTAACAACTCCAAGGTGGATCAATTCTCCAAGGAAGAGCAACTCATTGCTTAGCAGGTCCAAGCAAATGGTCAGGTCATTGCTCAATTAACTTTGCGTCAGTTTGATCGGGAAAAGCAAGCCAGTGATGATTCCACATCAGTCACTGATGAGGAGGGCTCGTTTCACAATTTATTTGGGGAAAATAGAGTTCGGATAGGCAATACTCAGTCAGGGCATCTGTAACACCCGTGTTTTTTGCATCATTTTAAAATTCACTAAAAATTTGAACTTTTTATAATTACAACTAAAACTTGATTTATTTTCCGCCAAAACCGAACCCCCTGTCTTTGAAAAAACCCTGCATTTCAAACCCTCACCATATAGAAAACTAGGAAAACATGTTTGTTGCTTGATGAGCTTTATGGTGACCAACGATGCAAGGTGAGTGCTAGGTTTATTATGGAAGTATGATATCGCATGAGAAGTGATTTACAATTTTTCTCTCGGGAATAAAATACGAAACAAGTGTGTACCAAAAATATATATGGATATTTTTATGAGCACAATAAACAATTATTCTCGACAATAAATGTCATGGGAATATGAAGGTGCTTGTATAAATATTTACCATATATGTTACACATGAAATAGTGAGAGTTCGGGAAAGTATGTGTGTGCACAAATATATATACACATATTTATACAAGTATACCAAAATAAATATTTTCATGAATACCGACATGAAGATACATATGAATGCTTGTGTAAATACTCACAACATATATACTTACACACGCAAAATAATGAGAAGGGAAAATAAGAAGAAGGAGAAAGAATAGAGAAAGGAAAAGGAAAAAGAGAAATAAAAAGGAAGAGCTCGTGGGCTTAATTTTCATCTGGCCCAAGAGGCACTCCGGCGTCTCCCTTCCCTCTTTCCTCCTCGCCACGAGCGAGCCGGCCCAACCGGTGAGCCTCGCGGCCCGGTTCGCGAGCCCAGTCCAGCAGCGACCCGGTCAGGTGGGCCCGGCTCGTCGGTTCCTTCCCCTTCCCCTGCCGGCGTCGCGGCGCGAAGGGACGCGTGACCCGCCCGCGGCGCGGCGTGGACCGGCCTGAGGGCGCCAACCCCTCGTCGGGGCATCGCGTCGTCCTTCCCGCCCGGTACTGTGCACACGGGGACCCGGCGTCAACGAACAGCGGGGCGGCAACAATGCCCGCTTCGCTGCGACGCAAGCGGACACCAGCCGGCGCCATACCGGCTGTCACCACCCGGCGGCACACGGGGCGTGGGCGGCGCCGATGGAAGCGATGGATCGAGCGGCGAGCCGTCACATCGATGCCAAGCATGCTCACCGCATCGCGCCACGCCCCCGAGGCGCGCACCGCCGCTGCCGGCCACCGCCGCCCACAACGCGACACCCCTGCCGCCGCCCTCGCCCACTAACCGCCGCATGCGCCGTGAGACGGCACGAGACAAGCGGCGGGATCGCGAGGAGGTCCGCCCGGCCACGGCCGCTGGCTTGTCGGAAAAAGATCGGGTCGAGGAGAGGCATCGCGCCGGGCGGCGAACACCAGCGGCGGCGCCTATAAATAGGCCCCGTCGGTCCTCGATCCGCCACACCATCCTCCCTCGAGCTCCGCCTCGCTGGGAACGCGAGGTGCTGCGCCCGTATCCTCCCTCTCCTCCCTCGTCGCCAAGATCGGGATTCCCCCAAAGCGAAATCCGCCGCCCGGGAGAAGAAGGAGAGCTCCGCCGCCTACGGGGGTCGTCGCCGTTCGATTAGTCGCGTGGTACACATCCCCTACTCCTCCTCTATCGTTTCCCCCTACCTATTTCCCTCTATTGTCGTATGCGGCACCACCACGGGGCATCGCCGCCGCCGTTCGCCGCCCGGACCCGCCGCCGAGGTGGTAGAAGCCACACCACCGGCTCCAAAGCCCACCGACGGGTCCGGGGCGTCGAGGGGATACTCAAGGCCCCTCGCGGCGAGCTTCCAAACAAGGGAGCACCATTCGGCGAAACTCCGGCGCGGCGCCGCCCGTCGGGAAGAGGCGGACGGGAAACGTCCCGACGCCGCCGACCGCCACGATAACGGCGCCAAGGAAGGGCCAACCGAGGGCGACACGCCGCCATTCCGGCCACTCCCGTCCCCGAACCGTTACGGTGACCCGGCGCCTACGTGGCGGCCCACGATGGGCGTCCACGTGGACCCACGTGGCACCCACGTGTATGAACCCACTCCGTGTACACTTAATTAATTGCTATGTACACCCGAGAATTGTACACGCGTGTATTAAAAGTAGACATTCCGGTGTCGAAAAAATTCCCAAAAATTTGTAAATTCATTATTTGATTTATAGAATTTTATCATGTAATTAGTTCAAATTTTATTACATGATAAAATTATATTATAATATTACCCCTCGACGATTTAATTAGGGATTAATATTATAAAATCCATATCTCATGCATCCTAACTCCGTTTCGCGTGAAACGACTTCCATAATTCATCTAAAAATCTAGCTCTATGCATCTAACCCCTTGCCACCATAATGTTCTATGTTTGTTTTATATGTCATAGTTCAAGCTAGGTTTATCGCCCGTCATTCATGATTTCGACGATCGATTAGGAGCTTCCCCGTCCGCGCGAGCTAGGAACGTTCGACGCCGATCCGATCAAGAAGAACATCCCGTGCAAGTCCTTACCCCCTTAATCATGACCTTAATAATGTGATGAGATAATGATGTTGATGATGATAATCGATTAGTATATAGTGGTATGAGCCCCGATAACGTAGCTTTGGGGCTAAGTCGGATGACGTAATCATCCACGTTATCTACGCCATACGTGGTAATCAAGTATAACCTACGATTGTTTAATGAACCCTAATCAACAAAAGAGGTGGGTGATAGTAATTCATTGTGAGATGGATTGCTACGGGAATCGCCGTGAGGGGATTCCTGCGGAGAGATACTCGCCTCCCTAAGGACCGGTTCATAAGACCTTCTACCTAGTGAGATATTTCATACGACCACACGTCGTATGTGGGACGGCTTGATTCACACCCCGTTGGGTTGAGGTATAATTGGGATCCAAGGTGGCCGGAGCAGGCAGACGACCTATTAGGAGCAGACGTGGGGAGAGTGGCCCCATGGTCCGGTTGGCGTGGATGCTGAGCGATCTTCCACGTAAGTGTTTGGGCGATGCGGGCGCGGTGCTAGAGGCACATATTGATGATTTATGATTGAGTGTGGTGTGACAAGATAGGTTGGGTAATAAGGTATTACCTGTAAAGCCGAGGGTGATTTGGTATCACCATATTGTCTAGGGTGATGCGTCATCTTAGGGTGACGTGTTATCCTTCCAACCCCTGAGAAGTCGTGGTGAAGATTATACCAATATACCTAGAGTAGCACTCAAGCGGGTACGGATCTCGTTAGGCCTGTCGAACCATAGGCCATGGTGTAGACAACGCCTATCGTGTGGGGAAATTTGTACAACCTCTGCAGAGTTTATTGAATCTATTCGAATAGCCACGTCCTTGGAATGGGCGAATGCTAGGATAGAACATCTATGATTAGAAATAACTAACGTTTGTGATGATGTGAAGGTGATAACCAGATGAGATAACCCCGGGAACTAGTAAGAGCAGTTTTTGAGACTCGCTAGGGCCCAAACCCCTAATATCCCAAACAACCCCTGGTTTGGACTTGCTGAGTACCTTTGTACTCACCCCTCTGTTTTTACAGATATCGGCATATCCGAAGGTAAGGTCGCTGTCGAAGTAGGAGATCAACGACGTAGGAGTTTACAAGACGTTGCTTAGGTGAAAGACGTAGAGGTCCAGGAATTCCATCCGCGCTCAAGTTGCCTGTGGAATATGGAGTTGTGCCCAGACGGTCTAGCACTCTAGCAGACTCGTCACGCATAAAACCCTTTGCTTCACGCTTGGCTACTCGATTAATATAATCCGGGGTGGTGTCTTCAACACCGCCAGAAGTCCTTCTATCCTATGTCAATATATGCTCGAATAGTTCATCTATAACTTATTTCCATTACTGTGAGTCGGTAACGTATTGGTAGCGTGATCCTGGCGCCAATACGCGAGATTAAAAGTCCCATAAAAAGTGGGGCGTGACAGCATCATAGGCAGGAATCACCACCTCATCTTGTGTTTCCTAAGATGTTGTTCCCCAAGTTTGATGGTATAGACCCCAAGATCTGGATTGACAACTGTAAGACTTATTTCAAGATATACAATATGCCAGAACGTCTGTGGGTTTTCTCTGCCTCCATGCATCTGGAAGGAAATGCAACTAAATGGTTCTAGGCCTTTAAGCAGACTCACAAGAGTGATTCCTGGATCAAGTTTTGCTTAGCCATTGAGGAAAAGTTTGGGGGGATGATTACAAGTTGGCCATGTTAGAGTTGGTATCAATCAAACAGTCCAGTACTATGGAAGAATACATGTTGAATTTTCTAGGTTGCAGTACAGTATCACCATGCATTGCCCTTACTATGATGAACTGTTCTTTACTACACGTTATGTTTGTGGCCTCAAGGAGGAGATCAGGGCTATGGTGGAGCCACAAGTACCAACAACTTGATCAGACATCAATCATTGCTAGAATTCAATAGAAGCTTGTGGACAGGGGAAAGACCAAGCAACAGAAAGGGTATCAGTCTGGGAAACAGTTCATACCCAATCGAGTAGAGACCAAGCCAAGTCCTCAACAGGCGGTCAATTGGAGGGATAGGCAACGTCGTGACTACCGCAGGGCTAATGGTTTTTCTTATACTTGTGGTGAGAAGAATGAACCAGGTCATAATGAGGTGTGTGCTAAAAGAAAGAATCCCCAAGTGAATGCTCTGGCTGTTAACGATTTAGACAGAGAGCTTAGTGATTATTTAAAGAGTAAATTAGCTGTGGAGAATCCGCTCGGCCAGGGCGTCCACGTCGTTTTTTTTCCCTGCTCGTCCGATTGTGCATCAAGGGTTCGGCGGCATTGACTTTGTTGCCGTACCATGCGTGGGAGGTGTCGCGGGGCGGTGCCAATCGCAGTGGTCGTCGCGTTACGATTCACTTTCAGTATGTCGTCCGGTGCGGCGGTCCGCTGTAGGTTCTGGCGTGCCAGCCGAAGTCGTCTGCGCTCGTTGGCTGAATCTGAGGGGGCCCGGTATCGGTCGGCGCTGGGCACGTGGCGTTCGCTATGCCGATCGCCGTGGACGCAAGGGCATGCCCGTGGGGCCAGCGGCATGGCCTTCCCTCCTACTTCTATGGCGTTGTCGCTCCCTCGTTCGGCCGGGGGCCGGCTCCACATGGGGCCCGTTGCGTGGGGGAGACGCGGGCACGGTCGCGGCAGCGGATGGTCCGCCGTCGTCGGTTCACGTAGAATGGCCGTCTGCTGGTGGGGACGTCGCCTTTAGGTGTTTAGTGGAACACCTTTCGTCGACCTCTGGCGGGTTGTGTCGTCCTCGGTCCCGGCGGCTTTTACATTCTGACTTGATAAAATCGGCTGCCTCCCCTCCGTTCTCGGCCCGCCATTACTTCTTTGCTTTGGTGAGTTCCTTCTCCTTCCCCGCCGCCCGTTCTCGCCTATCCTGCCTGCTTTGCCTCCGTCGTTCAGCTCCTTGCGGATCCCGACGATTTGTTGTTCCGCGCGTCGTTGCTCCGGGTCCGCTCCCGGTGCCGCGTCGGCTGCGCGTTTTCAGTCTTTCTGTCAACCGCATCCAGCATTAGCCGGCGCTCGCGAGTCCGTCTTGACCACCGTCGGAGAGAAGGGAGGACACCGGAGAGGGCGCCGTCGGTTCGGAGAAGCGAGGCGCTGATCTGCCCCCATTGGTATGCCTACTTAATCCGGCTTTTAACGTTTCAATTGTTTGAGGCGAGCATTGTCCCTTTCGAAGATAAAGATTCTTACATGTTGGCTTGTGTGATGTGGGGTTTGTTTCCTTTAAATTTTGTCTGCGCCGGGTTTCACCGACTATGTTTGGTTTCACCGGCCGTGTTATTATTGCTTAACCGACTATGTTTGGTTTCACATGCGTAACTACGACCACTAGAGGTCGTTTTCAGTCTTTGAACGCCAAGGATCTACACGCACCGAAGTTCTCGGTCGGTTGAGACTCAACATTTTCGAAAATAATAATTGATTAAATGTTTCCTTTTCCAAGTAATGGAGGTCGTATTGCATTCGGGTCTCGTAATTAAACAATTTTTGAAAATATATGTCTCCAAAACCTAATCTAAATGGTCGAGAAAAATCAACCGATACTTCAACAAATTATCATGCAACTTATTGATTTGAATATCTATCTTCGCAATTTTTGGTCCCGAAGTTTCGATAGGCTACTTGCTACAGCCGCCCACGGAGGCATCTCTCAAGAGGCAATTCTGTTCCTTTCATTTTTGTTTGTTCCTCAACCTCACAAAGATTTTGACCACTACCGCCAAAAAGATGCATACTCAAAGAAGTTACGTGGCTCAACTGCTTTTGATCGGATTATTGTCATCCCAATGGTGGGCATCTCGTGTCATGAAAGTTTAGCATGCCGACTATTGACTATAAAAAGCAGATGAGATATTATACATGGAAATTAGTGCATGCCGACAAGAGGTGCAAAGAAAACGGTTGTGGGAAAATGTTGAAAGACCATTAGCCACCTGTCGTTATTACTTAATGCAAAAACGCATGTCTTTTCTTTATTTTGCATGTCATTTGAGCCTTTCTTCGGTTTATAGTGTCCATGCTTCAACATTTGCTTGTTTTCAGCATTTATACAAAATATTAGCCAACATTTGCTTGTTTTCGTTTTAATACATGCGTCATGCCTGCATACATGTTTCAAAATATTGAGAATCCTCGATTGTATATAATTTGGAGTGGACAGAGTAGTAAAGAAACCCCTTTGGTAAATGCTAATTTGATACATGATAATTTATGCCTTCTATTTGAGAAGTTAAAAAACTCGAATCATGTTCCTCGCCACTCTTTTTTTGTTGTTAGTTACAAAATCGTCATCCGATTATCACAAGAGAAGCAAATGGATACCCGAATGTGAAAGAACTTTCTTAATATATGATAAATCGTGGTAATTTTTGGCAATCAATAATCTGAGAATGCACATCCTTAGAAATGTTTGTAAAAAACAAGTACACATCTCTTCTTTGGTTTCCAATGAAAAATGGGATTTGCTTTTGTGACTTCCTTATGCATTGATGCCTACCTCGGTGTTCTACTCCATAGTCCATTTTTCAATGCTCTTTTCAGCTTGGGACAACAAGAAGCTCATTAGGAAATTCGGAGGGCTTTTCTCCACATCAACGCTATCAAGTTGGTCATATTGCACAATCAAGAAGATTCTCTACACATGGTACTTTCCAAATGCGTGTTGGTTTGATTCAGCAGCAGCTTCAAAGCCTATTGAAATGTTTACTTCAGTGTCCATGACATAATCCGGAAGTTTAGTTTTCATCCCCATAGTTATAGCTCATTTCCGCTTTTCCGAGAGTGTGAAAAAATTATCTACTATCTATATGAAGTTGTCGTATTTGGCAAATCTGTTTTGTCCATGTTCCCTGATATAGCTCTCTTTTAAAGTATTAATATTCAAGTTTTCGAGGTCTTACATTTTGTTGTCTCCTTATATTTTCTTTTTGCCTTCCCCGATATTGGCAAGGACTATTAAATACCTACCATTTTCTTAGAGTTTTGCAAATTTTTATGGTGTTTATATTGCTTTTTGGTTTCGCAAAGCACTATTGGCACGACATGTGAATTTCTTGTTTTGGGGCCTCCCTACCTTCGTGATTTTTTTTTTTTTTTTCTTTACCCGCATGCTTCCTCAAGAAAGTATGTAGTTATTCTCCTTTCTGTCGGATTATATAATACATGTATCAAGGGGAATATTTTTTGGCGGCATCGAGATGCGGCGCACATATATAGCTCTCTTTCAAAGTATTAATATTCAAGTTTTCTAGGTCTTACATTTTGTTGTCTCCTTATATTTTCTTTTTGCCTTCCCCGATATTGGCAAGGACTATTAAATACCTACCATTTTCTTAGAGTTTTGCAAATTTTTTGGTGTTTATATTGCTTTTTGGTTTCTCGCAAAGACTATTGGCACGACTGTGAATTTCTTGTTTTGGGGCCTCCCTACCTTCGGTGATTTTTTTTTTTTTTTCTTTACCCGCATGCTTCCCGAAGAAAGTATGTAGTTATTCCTTCCTCTGTCGATTATATAATACATGTATCAAGGGGAATATTTTTGGCGGCATCGAGATGCGGCGCACATAATCTACTACCAAAATGCAGGACCGAGCATGAAGGTACTTTCGAGCTACTACACTAACGATCGCCTCGTCCTATATAACATGATTCATACTTTGTGTTTTTACCGCTTTGAGAATAAACATGCAATTTAACCTAGGGCAGGTCATGCTCTAGCGGTATCTATGAACGAGTTTACAGAGGTACTATAGCTCTTTAATCTCACTTTACATGCCCCCGACATTGCATATCATATTCTTGCTACATCGCACTAATGCATTCCATATACAAATGATGAAAACAACATGCTTGAAGTATACTCTTCAGTGTATTGTTTACAACACCAATTCACTATTGTTACGAGCTATGATGTTGTTGTCTTTTGTAAGCTCTCCATGTGCTCCATGATTTTCTTACACAAGGAAACTATTTATCTTAGTCTCCGTCAAAGAAATTGCTCACATGCTCGATGGAAGAACAAAATGGTATGTCAACTCTCTAGTGTGTTGGCTACTATCAACCAATCCTTGTGTTTAGCCGCAAACCGAAGTTACATTTATATTATTTTCCTTGGAATAGAATGGGTAATGGAGAAGGAATCTTCTGCAAAACCAAAAGCCGCGACCAATATTGTAAGATTTTAGACATCTATTAGGTCATGTTGTATATTTTTGGTCCATTCGCGGTATTCATCATCCTCGTTCTCTGTCATTCCAAACGGGAAGCATATGCTCGAGGATGTTATGGAGCTGCATGGTCCGTAATTTGATGTGATCTGCTCCCTTGACAAAGTATTACCATTAAAATTCTTGTGTCCACGTGCTACCTTATGAAGAACTATAGTCTTGTCTATGTCTATGTTGGCCCATTGATAATAAGTTCCTCGTGTAACATGTGTTTGTCAACCTATTATATATCGGTGTAATATCTTTGTCATCGAATATTACGTCTTTATCTATCCTTTGTCATAAGTATATCTATTATTCCATTTATCAAATAGTCACAAAACTATCATGTAAAATTATCTTGCCTCGGATAGGCTAAAACGATATGCTGATACCTGTATATACAATACTCAAGCTAGACGGCGGCTCAGAGCCGCTGATGATGCTCCTTGGTGCTGCAGAGGAACAGACTTAGCCACCACAGCTGTGAACTGTTGTAGTAACTGATAGATGTATATACTATGTAATTGAACAATGCCGCCATTGCCTTCCAAATCACATGGCCATACTCTCTTTTATGTACCGTCGTGGACAATATGAATAACTATCCACCTAGCTATAACGTCCCGCGTGTAGGTATTAACGCTTGCGCTATATGCAAATACCTCGTCAATACAAAAATGAGCCCAACCATGTTTAAAATCTGTTGTGCACGATCATAGAAAATGTAAACGGCCATTACCTCGCACAAGATGGGCGCGCCGCCGTAACTAGTGTCTTAAATTAGATGGCGGTGTAAGATGCCTTGGAGCAAGACTTTGGTCGGCTATCCCCTGAATGCACTCTCTACCCAAGATAACACTCATTGCTTGAAGCTGAAAGGAAAGGTGCAAGACAAGGTGATGTTAGCACTCGATGGATAGTGGCGGTTCCCACGGCTTTGTAAGCTCTGCATTTGTCAAGTTGGCCAATTTGCAGACTGTCACCACTAAGCACAGGAAAGTTAAGCTAGCTAATGACCATTGGCTCTCTACTGATCAGATGGTTCCTCAAATGAGATGGTATTGCCAGGGTCACACTATGACATCAGATATGATAGTCTTGGATACGACACCTTATGATATCATTCTTGATTATGATTGGCTAAAACAGCACAATCCAATGCAGTGTGATTGGGAGAAAAAACTAATGAGTTTCAGGAACAAGGTAAAACAGTGAAGTTGCAAGGGCTCTACCAAACATCAAAGGAGGTGTGTTGGTATTTGATAAGCCTACAGAAATATTTATAATAATCCGCAGTTTAATGGATACTAGTGAGCATTTCACCCGGGAGAGGGTTTTAATATCGAATCCACAGGGAGGATGGTGTGAGGATAACAGAGGCATATAACTAATCCCTGAGCAACAATCAAGGAACGGGAGAGGAATAAAAGAGGTAAGAAGATTTCTACGGTTGTCTAGTTCTCATCCTTATAAGCTATGTTGATATTGTCTTAAAGGGACGTACTCAAAGGAAAGTAAGGTCAAAACTTACTATTCCCGCAGCAACATTGTCCTACTAGTCCTATCCAACGGGAGGTGGAATACAAAGGAATCAATGGTACTGTCACTACCACGAACTACCACACTCCGGAAGGTAGGGTGCATTCACAAGTAACTTCGATCTAGGCACCACGCCTACACCTAAGCAACCCTTCTAATCCATAGATTCCCATAGATTAAAGTACTCAAAGAGTTATGAACAATAAGAACAATACTAACACTTAAGATAAGGCGTTTACTTACTCAAACAAGAAGTTGATTCACCAAAGAAGTCTCGGGATCAAGTGCCATAAAGCCTTTGATCCCGTGAGGTATAAGCATAGAGGAGTCACCGACATGTCCAGTGCTTCCCCTTCTTCTCCTCCACTCACTCTTTAGCTCTCAAGAATAGATCTAGAACTCTAAGTAAGTTCTTTGATATATCTCTCAACTTGACTCTTACTCTTGATTAGATCTAATTAGATCTAATCTACTTCTAATTACATGTCTACTCTAATTCTACTTCACTAATCTCTTAGAGAGAGATGGAGAGATAATGAGATAGAATGAGTTAGTAATGAGTTAGGGTTTAGCCCTGGGGTCAGGGGGTCTTCTTATATAGGCCTTGGCGATGAACGATGACCATTGGATCAAACCGACCTTCAATAACGGTGTAGATACAACCTCAAGGTCGGTTACAAACCGACATAGAAAGGAGAGGATGACAGGTGGGACCCACCTGGCGGCCGACCTAAATGGCTCTGGCGGCCGCCAGGGTCCAGAATGTTCTAGTCTTCCTATTTCTTCTGGTGTCCTCTGGTACCTTCTAGAGTGTTTTAGTCCACATTTTGGGTTGAGTTACTTCACGGTCAAGTCTTGTCATCATATGTGATGTATATTTCGAAACTTTCTCCATTCTTCTCTGCATTTATCTGTTAAGTCCCTGAAAATATATAATTCACCAAAGCTCGTGGAATTATGTTAGTTAAACCCCTAGACTTATGTTGATATTTATTTTAAGCCCTTATTCATGTTTAGTTGACTAGTAATTTTATGCTATAGTAGGTGTCAACAAGGTGCATGCCATATCTGCACAAAAAATGTACAACTCAACCAGAGGTAATGACATTTGGGCATTTGCCTTGCTAGATTATATACCTTCTGAAGCTACTTCTCTATTAGCTAGGGTACCTCATACAACAGAGGTTGCTCAAGTTTTGAGTCAGTACCAAGATGTATTCCAAGACCCTAAACAACTACCTCCTCGGAGAAGTTATGATCATGTTATACCCTTGCTACCCGTTCAAGACCTGTAAATGCAAGACCTCACCATTATTCCCCTCGGCACAAGTCTGAAATAGAAGAACAAGTGCAACAATTACTACAGTCTGGTCTGATCACTTAGAGCCATAGTCCATTTGCCTCCCCAGTCTTGTTAGTGAAGAAAAAAGATGGGTCCTGGCGATTTTGTGTAGACTACAGAAAGTTGAACAACATGACTATAAAGAATAGGTTCCCAATGCCAATCATTGAGGAGATTTTGGATGAATTACATGGTAATAAATTTTTCACTAAATTGAATATGAGGTCAGGATATCATTAGATTAGGATGCTGCTAGAAGATGAACATAAGACAACATTCAAGACACAAATATCGAGATGCTGACCAAGGCTAAACCCCTCTCCAATCTATTGAGGTTGAAACCCCAGCTTGATATCATCATATTAGGATGCTGCCAAAATGGTATAGGTGCAGTGCTAATGCAACAAGGACAACCAATTGCATATTTGAGTAAAGGGCTGGGAGAAAAGCATAAGTCTGTCTCAATCTATGAAAAAGAGTTCTTAGCTCTAATCATGGCCATTGAAAAATGGAGGCATTATCTGAGTAGGCAAGAGTTCACTATTGTCGGGTACCAAAATAAATGGTACCCCTGATGTCTTGATTAAAGGGAAGGTTACCCCAAACGCGCCATCGAGGTATTAATGAACATAAAGCATTATCATCCGAGAGCCCACACACAAGGAGCAGAATAGCGACTCGCCCGAGATCCTTCTCGCGGAGAGGGGGGGCCTGACCGACTCGCCCGAGACCCTCCTCGCGGAGAGGGGGCCTGACCGACTCGCCCGAGACCCTCCTCGCACTTCACCCCTAGACGAACCTCGTACGCTGCCGGCCGCGACAGCCGGATCGCGTGCATTGAATGCGTCTTGACAGAGTCAGATTCCCTGACACCCCGGATTCCCTCGTCGGCGGCCCGCGACGGTCAAATCCTACTGCAAAGCCATCATCTCGTCCGGAAGCAACCTTTAAGCACGCCTGCGCCTTTACGATATCTTTGTGTCAACCACTCCCTACGCTCATCACCTCATGCGCCCATCCCCAGGAGGCTCGGGCGACACTGTAGCCACGACGGAGTACCCTAGGACAAGGTCGCTATAGCTCTCGGTCACCATCAACGCACCCCTCGGACACTGTTATCACATCCCTCGGCAGGTACCCCCTCGGTAAAGCGGAGACCTTGGTGGTCAACGACAACCCTCGACCAAGCTCGCCCAGGAGCGCGTACCCCTCGGCACTAACGTGATGGGATAAGGAAGGACCGTTCCCTTTCCACGACGACAATTTCGGATACTACACAAACCATGGCTCAGGTACAAGGCCGACCAGCCATGGAGCTACCCACACTTGACATATGTACAAATGGCTCCCCCTTGGACCTATAAAAGGGGGAGCCCGGACGTAGTGTAAGGCAAGTTGGAGCACGCACGCCCTAACTTCACACGGTATTGACACTCTAGCTCGATCAACACCACGCACATAGATTTGAGGTCCCGGCCTCTCTCTCGACCTTGCTTGTATTCCCCTACTACGAGCACCCCTATGCAAATACACAGCTCCACGCCCTCGACTGGACTAGGGCCGGCGTTGGCCTGAACCAGTATATATCTTTGTGTCATCTCGCACCACCATCTGGATCAAGGGACGCGCAACATTTTTACTCATTGGTGCTGGGGCCCGGTCTAAAACACCGACAACTATATTGACAGACCATAAGTCCTTAGCATATTTGAGTGATCAAAACTTGCATTCAAAGCTTCAAAGGAAGGCAATGACTAGATTGATGGGTCTCCATTTCAAAATTGTTTACATGAAGGGAAAAGAGAACATTACAGCAAATGCATTGTCCAGGGTAGCTCATCTCCTGCCATTGCAAGTTGTATCAGAAGTGCAGCCAACCTGGGTGCAAGAAGTGCTAAACTCCTATGCCACAGATGTCAAGGCACGAATGTCCTATGCCACAGATGTAAGGCATAGATGTCAATTTTGGGTTAATTCGGGTAACCGAGGCCTGGAACCAAAATAACCGAAGTATATTTCGATTCCTGGAATCCTGGAACCTAACAGGAACCGTCGGTTCGGTTCTTAGTTTTGGTTTTTTGTGTCCAGAGTGAGGGTCGGGTGCCTGCGTGTCCATGGATTTTTCCTGCCCGTTGCCATCTTTATCCAAGAGGTATGGGCCGGAGTGGTGCTATAAAGCAGTAATGTGCACCAGACCATCGTGAGTGCAGCTGCAAGATGTGGTGGGCAAAAACTAAAACTGAAAAGGCACGCTTAACTAAACTCCATACAACGATTTTTTTGTTTGTCCCGTTCTATGATGTTTAGAACGTTTGACTTCATGCGTTTTTCATCTTACAATAGTCCTTCCGTCCTAAAAAAATTCAACCATGTGATTTGTGTTACTAAATTAACTTAAATTTGTATAGTGATAGGGAACCGCGGAGATAAGGGACTGATGAGGCATTAATTATCTCCTCCCTCCCCTCTCCGAGCTGATCAGCTGACTGTTTGGAGACCTCCCAAATCAGAGTGGTATTGTAGTTGTAGTATTATGGATAGATTGATGGACTCAAGACAGTGTGTTCCCAAATGTTAATTCGAGTGGACTGAAAAAAAACAGTGCGTTCCCAAATGCATTTTGCATGTTAATGAATTCATGAGCTTGTATTCTAACTGGTTGTTTAATTCTCATCATCTATGAATGCTAATTCGTGTGGGTTTGGTGTCTTGTGTATTAGTGATGAACGGTACGAGTGCTTATACTATTGAAAATTAACTAGATGATAATAAACAAGTAGGTTACAAAAGGAGACAATTACGTAAAAATAAACACCTTGTTGGTGGACTGAAAAACTAGTGAATAATAATGTTTTGTCATTTTCCACTGTCATTTTCCACTTGTGAAGCTCCCGAACAAGGCGCTTAACTCAAAGAATTGTATAAGATGTTTACTGTCTTTGTAACTCAAAAAGAATTGTATAAGATGTTTACTGTCTTTGGTCGCTCACCTGTATTAGTTTTGATCGATGATGCACATATGCTTTCGTTACAATTGCTGCAGGATATCCAGTGTTGTTGTTGCCTACTGTTTCTATCTCGTGTGCGCTGTGGATTCAGTTCAGGTTCAAACACTGAGGAGGATTTCTGTTACTAAATTAACCTAAATTTGTATAGTGACAGGGAACCGCAGAGACAAGCGACTGATGAGGCATTATCTCCTCCCTCCCCTCTCCCAACCGATCCGCTGACTGTTTGGAGACCTCCCAAATCAGAGTGGTATTGCAGTTGCAGTATTATGGATAGATTGATGGACTCGAGACAATGCGTTCCCATTGACAAAAAAAAAAAAAAAAGTTTAGACACGGAGGAGTGTCATCCATCCTGTCGGCATTGGATTGATCTATATATCCTATATCCATGTCCCATAAGTCCACAACAATTATCATAAGTCCACAACGATTCTCAATACCATTTCTTTTCTTCCCCCTTGTCAATCTACTAGATGCGTTTGGCCGGTGATGAGCTCTAGCACGACCACGCTGAAGCTGAACACATCCGACTTGAGCGACGCCTTGCCAACAATGCGTACTCCGACGCGAAGTATGTTGCAGGTTCACGCGGCACAAGTGTGGTGTGGGCCCATAACCATTGTTGGCACCGAGACGTCTGGGCTCGGCTTCCGTTGTAGTCCAGCACGAGACAATGTGGTAAGTGCCTTTTTTTTTGTTAGCACCAACAACTTCGCCCACAACAGATTGTTCAAAGGCTACCTATACTTTAGCTCCAGGGATGCAATCTATTGTCCTCAATGCTTACTAAACCACAATTGGTTTAGTCAAACAGGGCACATTCTGGTAGGACTGTTTCAAGCAGAACAAAATCTTTGTAGTATATTTTTTTTCTCTGTTCTGCTTGAAACGGTGTTGTCATATCATGAGGATTGGAGTCGCGCTTTTTGAAACGGTTATTGTTTTTAAACGAGAGGAGTCGCGCTGGGAACTTGAAAGTGGAAAAGATAAACAAGTCAAGCAGCAGGAAATTCATGTTCTGATCGAGAGTCACACAGTTCATGGTAGTAAAAATGGCTCAAGAGCTGAGATAAAAAAAAATGGCTCAAGAGCTAGCATTGTATGTTCTTCAAAAATATTAGAGATGACGAGAGGGGAGAAACATTTGCGGGAGCACATTGACGCATGTGTGTTGTGGTACGGACTCTTGTTTGGTAGAGTTGGTGGCTGACATTTCACTATATATCATCAAAATATCTTGATCCACACAAGCATGTGACGACTGTAAGGTAGACATTCATGGCGACAAACCGGCCTACTACGTAGCTTAAGGAGTACTGTACTCCTAGTACGCAGTCAGCTAGCCCAGTGGCCTTTGTTGTCCCACACTGATGGATCGAAGGTTGCACTCGTGAATCGTCCAATCATGAATGAAGCACATGGCCTGAAATTTGCAGATCACCCGTGCCATGACGAATCTATCGATCGTACGTCTCAGGTAAAAGCAAGGAAATGCTAATCGACATTCTTCTTCAGTTTATTTATGGTACGTATGGAAGGCTAGGAATGATAAAAGGTTCAATAATAAAAAGTTGGATAGTTTGACAGGTCCACTATGCAGCTAATGCTGATTTTCAAAATTCTCAGAGCATTGCGCAGGAAGACATCGACAATAACATAGGCAAACAAGCATCACAACCTATTCAAGAACAAAATGTGAGTAGTCATGCTCTTAGTCTCTCACTTATGCACGATCCTCCCACTGTTGATCACATGCCTCAGCAAGACTCGCATCAAACTTATCAAAGTTTCTTTAATACTCAGCCTCAGTCCCTTCTTGTCGTGGTCGTATACCACGGTCACGTCAGAACCGACCTGGCTAATGCGTGCTTCGATGGCCTAGCTCAAGAACAATGACACGGTGATTTAGACTGGTTCGGGGCTATCGAGCACCCTAGTCCAGTGTGTGGCACTATCAGAGCTCAAAGTGCTCGTATCGGGGCGAATACAAGCTGGCGAGAGAGGGAGATGAGCTCCCAAGTCTCAATGTGATGAGTGGAACCGAGCGATGTGTGTGTGTGCTTTACGTGTGCAAGAGAGCTTGCCCTCTCCTGGTGGCCGAACCCTCCCTTTTATAGTCGTAAGGGAGCTCACAAGGGGTCACCGAGCGGGAGGGCCTTAGGGATAGAAGGAATACAAGTTTGGGGGTGAAGAGGAAAAGTTCCCACAATGTCGGGCACGCGGGCTGCACGCGTCTTGTAGCGCCACGGCCGGCCGCCTTACTTCCAGGCACGCTCGCCGGTCACCGTAGAGTAGAATAGGGGCGGCTCCGTATCCCGATACGTAGTCATACGCCGCGGGCGACGGCTCGGAGCTCGTCGGTCGGTGTAGAAGGGACAATGAGCTCATCCCCGGCCGCCGTGACTTCTTGCGTCCCCGCCCGTGCACGCAGCGCCCGGTGCCTGAAGCGAGATCATGGAGGCGCCGCCGGCCATTTAAATGCTCATACTTGGAGTCACAGGAAAATGTGTGGCCGGAGAGCTCGATGTAGAACTTGACTTCGTCCGTCGAGGTCATTCTTGTCGCGTAGCGGTTGTCTCTTGTGCTTGTCGTCACTTGGCGTGGTCTGACAGCCCCCACGCCACGCGTGCCGTCGACGATCTCGCGGCATCGGAAATCCGGTCGTGACGTGGCGCGGCAGCGTAGCTATGATCTTTGGATCCTAATCATTGCGTCCCGGATTCTCCCGTCGTTTTTGGATTTGGTGTTCGGGGCTCGTTCGAGACGGAAAGGAGCTCGTTGCCCGGGGCGGGCTGCCGCATCCCCGCGTTCCCGGGAGCTCGTTCGAGGCGGAACTTTCCTCGGGACGAACTCGAGCTCGTTCTTGGATCCTAGCGTCCCCGAGTTCGCTCGGCGGGCGGAACGTCCCCGTCGGGTTCCGGATGTTCTCGTGGGTGGCGTCCCTCTTATTAACGCTTTGTTAAGGTCGGGTTAGGATGGTTGACTTAGTCCGGAGTATCTGTGTCCCACAGTAGCCCCCGAGCGCGCGGAGGGGGCGGACCCTCGCGACGCCATGTGTCTCGTGTCGCCGTTATCGGGTTAGGGACCGGATATTCTCATCGAGGTGCAGCCTTGGCGGCGCCGCGGGTGTAGCCCCCGAGGCTGCGGGGAGGATGCACGGTCCTCGCGGAGGCTTATTTTGCGAGTGCTCGTGCCGTGGTGTGCCTTTCGGGTCCCTTTAGGGAGGGCGGTAGCTTGAACCCGACTTTACCGCGTAGGCCGAAGTCGAAGTGCTCTTGCGAACTTTAAAGCGAATTTGCCTGAGTGAGGTCCGAGCTCGCGTTCGGGGCGAGCCCGTTCGTCGGGCCAGCTTGTGGGCCAACCTCATATTCCAGAGACCCGTCCTCTGATCCACCACCGGGGTCTCGTAAGATCCTCGGCGGCTCGTGCCTCCTCGTCGAGGAGGATGACCAGAGGCCGTTCACGATCGCCGGCGACTCAAGCGCGACTTGGATGGAGCCCCCCGAGCCCCCCAGGGGCGTTCGGGAGTGGGCCGTCGACACCGCTCCTCCGTTGCGCTCCTTGCTCGGGGTGTCTCCGGGTGTCGAGCTCATGGGAGCCGACCTTCGAACTGGAGTTCGGTTTGTCGTGAGCTCGTCGTTGTGGTGAGCGCGTCGGGGGATACGACCGTTGGCGAGCTCATTTGGACTTCTCGCTGCGGGTAAAAAAGCCGTTGGGAAAAGTTACCGTTAAAAAGTTACCGTTGGGACGGCCGTTCTTGTTCTTGTGGCGTTTAGCCTTCCGTTTAAGCCACGCGGCGCGCGCCGGAGGGTGCGGAGGGGTTCAGGTGGAAGTGGTGGGCCACCACAGGCCGCCCGCGCCGATGAGTCCGCCCGAGCTCATCTTATAAATGGGGAGGGAGATTCGGGGTTTTCCCCTTCACTTTCCTTTCCGCGCCTCACCTTCCCTCATCTTCCGGCCCTAGATCTCAATCCGCCATCGCTGCCGCGTGAGAGAGAAAGAGAGAGAAAGAAACTCCTCGTGGTTCCCCGGCGTCGCCGTCGGGTTAGGAGGGAATTCATGGGCTCGTGGTCGCCGTCCGGGGTCGGCGAGGACATGCTGCCGGAGCGCGTGGCGCTCGGTGGCCTCCCCGCCGGCGACGGGCGCGGGGAGTGGATCGTGCCGCCGTCGGCGCCGCCTCCCCGATCCTCCGGGAGGCTACATCGTCTTCTTCGCCTCCTTCCACGACCGGGGGCTGGGTGTCCCGGCGTCCGACTTCTTCCTCGTCGCTGCTCGCGTCTTGGGCGCCGAGCTCCAACACCTCAACCCCAACGGGATCCTCCACATCTCGGCCTTCACCGTCCTATGCGAGGGATGGCTCGGGATCGCGCCCGACCCCGGGAGCTGTTCAAACACTTCTTCCACGCGAAGGTCACGCCTGGCTCCGACGGCTTGAAGGAGGCCGTCCCCCATAGGCCGCATTGTCTTTGCAGCCCCGCCTGGCGTGAAGGAGAAGTACCCTACCTTCGTCTCTCACTCGTCGAACAGGGTGGGAGAGACGAATGGTTTTACTTTGAAGAACGACGAGGAGCATCCCCTCCCGCGAGTTCACCGGCGGGGGTCTTCCTCGACTTCGACAAGGCGTGGGAGGGAGACCCCCATCCCAACCTGCGGCACCAGGTCAAGGACGTCGCCCGAAAGGTGGAGCTCCTCGGCGCGGCAATCTCACGGAGCCTCTCCTCTACGCCTGGGCCCTAGGGCACGGAGTTGTCCCCCTTGAGGCGGAGAGTTCTCCGCATCTGGGAGATGGTCGAGGAGAAGAAGCCCTTCGAAGGCACGGTGACCGCCACGCCGCTTTCGGCCGACGAGGTGGAGTTCATCGTTCGCGGGGGGACCGGGAAGCCCTTCAAAATCCCGGCCGACCCGAACGACATACCGATGGCGTTGCCCGACGAGTCGACACGGAGGCCGGTGAGCTCTTTTCCTCGTTTGTCGATGATTGGGTCGATCTCGTCGGTATGGAGAGTTAATTTCTTTTGATTTCGTAGATCGGATCGGTGTACCTCGAGCCCCATCTCCCACCGGCGAGGCCCGTCGCTTCCAAGTGCGTTCCGCCCGGCGCGACCGCGGCCAAGCCGTCGCTGCCGGCCTTGAGTCGTCGGAGGAGAGCGAGCCCGCGGGGAGGTCGACGACGTCGTGCCGCCGGAGACCCAAGGGCTCAGCGGGTCCGTTCGTCGAGGAGGAGCGTGCGGCGTCGTCGTCTGGGTGGCCCCAACGACCTCGGCGATCCGCCGCAGCGTGCTCGGGTGGCCCTCCTTCAGGGCCGAGGTCGGAGGAAGAGGGTGGCGGCGAGCACGTGTGGCGGAGGAGAGAAGAAAACGGCGGAGGCGCGTGGTCATCGGGTAAGTGCTCGAGCCCGTCGCCTTTGGGCGGCGTGGTTCGTCGTCATCGGGCTTTTCTTTTTCTCGGTGCTAACCTCGGCCTTCTTTCCATTCTTTGCGGGGCGAAAAAGTCAAACCCTTGGGAGCTCCTAATCCCTTCAAGCGGCTCCGGGCGACTACGACGTCGAGCTCGGCGGTCGACCCTCCTCCTCCCATCGTGCGGGGCCCTTCGGTGGTCGCTCCTCGGGGCCCTCGGGAGGGACGGAGCCGGGCCGGGGTCCGCGGGGGTGCGTGGCGTCGTCGTCGAGCTCCGTTCCGGTGACTCGGGCGATGGCGTCGGGCCCGATCCGCCGCTTCCGCGGCTCGAGGACCTCGCGCCGAGGACTGCTCCCATCGCGCAGGTGCGGGTGGAGCTGAGGTGATCAACCACGGCTCCCAGGAATGGAGGAGCGCGAGGATGTCCCTCGGACCGGACACCCGTCGGCTCACCGGGGAGAGATGGGGTCGATGCGTCCGGGCGGCGCGGATCGCCGGTGAGGGCGAGTCCTCGCCCGGCCGTGAGGCGTGAAGAGGCGCCCAAGATGTGGCGCGGGGACGCCGTCGTTGGACGAACCCGTCGTGGGGACCGCGAGGGCGAAGAGCGCCGGAGATGCGGCGTTAGCGGCGCGATCGCGGGACGGCTCGGCGTGGAGACCGCGAGGAGGGGGAGCTCGAAGAAACGAAGCGGCGGCGTGGTCGTCGATGAGCCCGTCGGGGAGACTCGGCGTTAACGGAGGGTCCCGGTGCGCTGCCCGCCCCGTCACCGTGGTGGACATCCACCAGCCTATCCCGCCGTCGGCGCGCGCAAAGGTCGCCGCTCGGCGCGTGGTTGACCCTTCGAACACGCCCGACCGGATCCGCGCCGCATCGTCGGGCCGGGGACGCCCGGAGACCTCGGTGGAAGGCGGGCTCTGAGCCCGCCGTGGCGTCCTTCTCGTTGTGGTCGGCGGACGGCGTCGCCCGTTAAACGCCCGCGCAGAGGTGCCGCCACTTCCCACGGAGAGGGGGCCGACATGCCTCCACCACATCATCGGGGTAAGGACTCGCTCGCGTTCGCCCTTTGTCCAATTTTGAGCTCTTGACGTTGACTCGTTTTTCATAGGATTTGCGGGATGCGGTGGTCGGCTTCAACCGCGTGGTGGAGGCCGGAACCGAGATTGGGGGTCTCTTGGGGCGGCCGGGCGTGGCCCTGGTCCCACGCGCAGCGGGGCTCAGCCAAGTGTCCGCCGCGCCCATGGCCCGGCTCCGGCCGGCATTGACGACGTCGCGGAGCACATCCGCGAGGTCCGCGAGCATGCCGCCGCCAGGCTCGGGAGGAGGTCGCGGGCGAAGTCCGCGCGGGCGAACCCGGTGGCGGTGAAGCACGAGGAGGAGCTCGTTCCTCGGGGCCGCAACCGGCGTGAGCTCATGCGGAAGGAGCTCGGCGACCTCCGAGCTTTGGAGGACAAGGAGCTCGAACGTTCAGTAGCGGGAGCGTCGAGCTCGATCTTTGGAGAGGGAGCGCGACGCTAAGGGAAGGCGCTCCAAGACCGCTGGCCAAGCCGGAAGGTAAGCGCTACTTTCCAAACTCATTGTCACCCTTCTTTTCCTTTGAGTGCTTAGGGTGATAGGTGGGTATTTTTAGTTTACGACCACGAAGCCGCCGGCGGGTCGATTTTGTTTGGCGCTCAGAGGCCGAGAGAATTCGGCTCGATGCCAAGAATCTCGCTTTGTGGGAGGAGCGGGAGGAGCTTTATCGGGCGTTGGCATGTGAGCCCCCCTTTTTCCCCTTTTGATCTCATGAGTTTGATTTGTTCGTTTCCCCGCAGCTGAGAAGAAGAAGTCGGTGGGGCTGGCTCGGGAGCTTGAGGGAAAAGACCAGTCCCCCGCCGCCACGGAGTCCTCGCGACGCATACCCGGCTGTGGCCGGAGCGAAGGAGAAGGACCTTCGATGAGCGGACGCTTGCGTGACCTCGTGGCCGTGCGAGAACTGTCTCTTGAAGCGTAGGAACCCCGGTCTAGGGAAGCCGAGGCCTCGGGTCTCCCGGGAGCGGGCGACGAAGGCCAAGACCGCGGGCGTAGAAGGCGAGCACGAGCACACCAACCTTGTGCTCGGCGTCGAGGGCATTTGGCGAGGCCCTTGGAGTTGAGGGAGGTGGAAGGGCCGGCGCCTGCAGAGTGCTTCGCGCCCGGCCGTGGTGAGGACAATGCTCGCCATGTCGTCCACAAGGCGCCGGCCGTGGTCCTCGCCCACTATCCCGAGATGCGGACCTCGACCAAGATAGTGGGCAAGGGGCCCCGAGCCGACCGAGGGCGTCGGTGGAAGACATCGTCGCCACCGCGGAGGCCCGTTCGGGAGAAGCCGCACGGAAGCTCTTCCGGCTCGCCGTCGAGGAGCTCGAGGTGTTCGAGCCTACCGCCGGCGGCGCGTAGGTGGAGACGGATTCGCCCCGACGACGAGGAGTGAGCTGCAGAGTAGTTAGCTTGAGGCGCCGCTTTTGTCTTGAACGTGAGTCCCGAGCTCGGGGCAAAGTGTAAAAAATAACAAGCTATTTAAGTTATGAATTACTCATTTCGTCTTTCCCGTGATTGTGCTTCCGACTAGTTCATAGGTTTTCGAGTTTACATCTTATCGATTGAGGTAACGGGCCCTTTACTCGTTGGCGCGGGGCGCTTAGAGCTCGTTGGGCGGCGCGTTGGACCTCGCCGAGGATGTTGCTCAGATCCTTCTAACTTGCCGGACTCGACGCTCTTGGTAAGACGGATAATGAGTGCGGTCGAGCTGGTCGAGCTCTTCCTCGAAAGTGCTCGTGTTTTTGGGAAAAAGAGTTCGTAAAAAGGCGGGGTGTGCGCCCCGCCCCCCAGAGCCCCGAGCAAAGGCGGGCCTTGCTTTGAGGTAAAGGGCGGCCATTGCTTAACGGCCGCGGCGAAATCGAATGCTTGCACGACTTTTCGCATCGAGGTGTGTCATTATTATTCGAATTCGCATGTATGACATTTACAAAATGCATCTAAGGGTAAAAGCGGCGTAGGCGTTCGATGTTCCACGAGTTGGCGAGCTCACGACCGCGGGAGTCCCGGATCTTGTGCGAGCCCGGGCGGAGGACTCGGGCGATGGTGAACGGTCCTTCCTGGGGGGCCGAGCTTGTGCTTCTCCTTCGTGCTCAGACTCGCCCGCAGACTTGGTCACCGACTTCAAGGCCCGCCCTCGGATGTGGTGGTCATGGTAGCGGCGCATCGATTGCTTGGTACTTGGCCGAATGCGCGATAGCGACCTCACGGCCTCTTCGAGCTGGTCTCGGCGTCTTCGAGTGAGGTCTGGTTGCCGGCCGTCGTTGTAGGCTTGGACTCGCGGCCGCCGTAGTCAAGGTCGGTGGGGGAGCACGGCCCCGGAGCCAAGACGAGGAAGAAGGGGGTCCGTCCCGTGGCTCGCTTGGAGCAGTCCCGAGGCTCCATATGACCGCGGGGAGCTCGGCGAGCCATCGCCCTCCTCGAACTTCTCCACGACCTTTTGAAGATCGTGGCTTTAGTCCCCGCAAAATTAAACCGTTGGCGCGCTCGACTTGCCCGTTCGTCTTCGGATGGTCGACGGAAGCCCGATCCACCCGGATGTTGTAGTCATCACACCCGGTCGAGGAAGATCCGCTCGTGAAGTTGGTGCCGGATTGTCGGTGATGATCGAGTTCGATGCGGCCGGTGGATTATGCCGTCGAAGAATTTGACCGCTCTCTTGCGATCTCGTCTTGCGAGATGGGCATCACCGATCCACTTGGTGAACTTGTCGATGGCGACGAGGGAGGTGAGTGAAGCCCCGAGGCGACCTTGTGAAGGGACCGACCATGTCGAGCCCCCTGCACCCCCGCGAAGGGCCGGGTGATGGGGATCGTTTGGAGAGCCCGCCCGGGAGGTGCGTTTGCTTAGCGAAAAAATTGGCATCCCTCGCATCGGCGCCGATCTCGATTGGCGTCGGCGACGGGCGGTCGGCCAATAGAAGCCTTGGCGGAACGCCTTGCCCACCGTGAGCTCGTGGAGCCACGTGGTGTCCACATTCGCCGGCGTGGATCTCTCCGATGAGCTCGTGCCCTTCCTCAAAGGTGACACAGCGTTGGAGCACCCCCACGCGCCTTCCGTAGAGCTCGCGCCCGATGACGACATAGGACTTGGCCCGACGGGCGATGCGCTGGCTTCTTCCTTCTCCACGGGGGGCTTGTCGTCCCGTAGCCATGCTAAGACGGGAGCCGCCCGGTCGGGCCTCGGGCTTCATGCTCCGAGTCGCAAGGACCCCGGAGCCGACGAGGTTGACCTCCGAGTTGATCTCCATCGGCGGCTCGAGCTCGGTAGTCCTCGACCTTGGTGGGAGAGGGCACAAACGGAGTCCCCGACGGTCCGTCGCGCTGGTTCGAGGCTTCCCTTCGGCCGGACGGAAGGTACGCATCGGTCGTCTTAACACGGCGGGCGGGACTCGAGTCGATCGGAAGCGAGCTTGGCGAGGACGCCGGCGTCGCCATTGTCTTGGCGACGGATGTGTTTGAATTCGAGCCCGCCGGGCGTTCTTCGAGCTCGTACTTTGGGCGGAGTACGCAATCATCCTTGGGGACGCAGATCTGCTTCCTTTGTGGCTTGGTCCGCGATGAGCTTGGAATCTCCACGATCTCGAGGCGGCTTGATGCCGAGCTCGACGGCGACGCGCGCATACCGTTCACCAAAGCCTCATACTGGCAATGTTGTTGGAGGCGGTAAAGTGAAGGCGGATTGAGTACCTCATGCGCACGTTGCGTGGTGAGACGAAGACCGGGCCCGCTCCGGCCGTATTTCTTCACGGGGGCCGTCGAGTAGAGTGTCCAAAGACTCGACGTCTTGGTCTTGGTGGCAACGAAATGTCTCGGTCCATGCGCCACAAAGTCGGGGAGGACTGAGATTTGATGGCGTCCCTCGGGCGTATGAGATGTCCCACCCCATGAGCTCGACTCCCCCATTTGGCGATGCGTCCGTGGCCTCGGGGCTGCGGATGATCTCGCCGGCGGAAATTTGGGAGACGACGGTGATCGGGTGGGCGTCAAAGTAGTGTCGTAGCTTGCGGCGTGTGATCGAGGGAGCGCGTGGCGCGGCCTCGGAGCTGGGGTATCGCGTCTTCGTGTCGGAAAGGACTTGGCCGAAGTAGACCGGTCGTTGCACACGGGTGCGTGACCTTCTTCCTTCCTTTCGACTACGGGACCGTGCTCACCACCGCGAAGTGGCCGCGATGTACAACAAGATTGGTTCGCCCGGCTTGGGCGGGAGTGAGTATGGGCGGGTTCAGTCAAGAGCTCTTTCGGAGAGTCGGCGCGAATCGGGCCTCGGCCGTCCAGCGGCCGTTCGACTTCTTTAGGAGCTTGTGGGCGGGAGGCTTCGTTCGCCTAGCCCGAGCAATGAAATGACGCTAAGGGGCGGCCAAGCACCCGTAAGCCCGCACGCTCTTGTCGTTCTTGATGGGGCCCATGTTGCGGATGGCCTCGATTTTCTCGGGGTTGGCCTCGATGCCGCGCTCGGACACGATGAAGCCGGGAGCTTTCCTCGGGGACTCCGAACACGCATTTTTCGGGGTTGAGTTTTACCCCGAACTCACGAAGCTTGCTGAAGACTTCTTTGAGGTCGGGATGAGTTCTCCCGTGCGCTTCGACTTGACTACGATGTCATCGACGTATGCCTCCACGCGCTTTCCGAGAAGCTCTTTGAAGACTTTCGCACGCACCTCGAAAAGTGGCGGCGCCGTTTTTAGCCCGAAGGCATAGTTACGTAGCAAACGCGCCGAAGGGGAGTGATGAAGGAGGTGGCGAGCTGATCGAGCTCGTTCATCGCGATTTGATGATAGCCGAGTATGCGTCAAGAAAACGAGTGTCTCGCACCCGGAGGTGGAGTCAACGATTTGGTCGATGCGCGTCAAAGGGAACGGATCCTTTGGGCACGCCTTGTTGAGACTCGTATAATCAACACACATTCTCCATTTCCCATTCTTCTTCTTAACTAGAACAGGGTTGGCTATCCACTCGGGATGATACACCTCCTTAACAAAGCCCGCCGCTAAGAGCTTATCTATTTCCTCGGCGATTGCACGCCGCTGCCGTCGTCGAAACGTCGGAGCCGCTGCTTCACCGGCCGAGCCGGGCTTGATGTTTAAGGAGTGCTCGGCGACTTCCCTCGGCATGCCGGGCATGTGCGAGGACTCCACGCGAATACGTCGAGGTTCGGCGCGGAGGAAGTCGACGAGCTCGCTTTCCCCAGGGAGAGGCTCGGCACCGTGCGAGCGGTGCGCCCTCCCTCGTCGACCTTCATCGTCTTGGCGTCCTCGTCCGGCTCGAAGGATCCCACCGCCTTCTCGAGCTCAACGGAAGAGCTCGCCACCTTCTTCGGGACGCGCTCGCGGCCTTCTTCCCGGCTTCGGCGGAGTCCTCTGCACGCACCCATGCTAGCATCTCGGGGATGAGTTTCTCCGGCTCGATGAGGGCGTCGGCGTCATCGCACGACCTCCTTTGTCGTAGTTGAAGGCGCTCGAAGGTGGAGTTGACGGTGATCACGCCCTTCGCCCGGATCTTGAGCTTGAGGTACATGTAGTTGGGAACGCCATGAACTTCTCGCGTAGCACGGCCGCCCCAACAAGGCATGGTAAGCGCTCTTGTACGGGAGTACCTCGAAGGTGAGCACTTCCTTGCGAAAAGTTGCTTGGGTCGCCGAAAGTGACGGGGAGGTCGATCCGACCGAAGGGAAACGCCTCCCGCTTCCCAGGCACTACCCCGTGGATGGGGTCCGTGGAGGGCTCGGGTCGAGCTCGGCGTGATGCCAAGAGCCTCCATGGTGTCGACGTGGGAGGTTGAGGGCCGCTTCCACCGTCCATCGGCACCTTGCCGAGGCGCGCTTGGTGCCGACTATGGGATCGACGATGAGAGGGAACCTTCCCTGATGCGGGGCGTGCACGGGATGGTCCTTCTTGTCGAAGGTGATCGGGGCCTCGGACCACTTAAGGTAGGAGGGGCGGCTGCGGGGCTCGGTGAAGAGGACTTCGCTGGGCTGCAGAGCTTCGCGGGCGCTTGGACTCAGACGGCCGGTGGGCCGCCGAAGACGACGTTAACGGCGCCGTCTTCAAGAAGACGCCCTTGTCGCCCGCTTGGTCGTCGAACTCGCCCCCGTGGTGCTCGTCGCCCGCACCCTCTCCTTCACTGCGCCGCTACGAACTTCCGCGGGAGGAGCTGCGGTCCACGAGCTTGTGCTTGACCGGACCCTCGTGGTTGGGCGAGGGCGGTCGAGCTTCTTCCTCGAAGAAGTTCTTGGGAGCACCGGGCTTCACGGCCTTGGCGCCCGGCTTCTTCTTTTCGGCGATTGCGGCGAAGTCGTCCTCGCCCAGCGCGGCGCTGTTCTTGTTCTTCTTCTTGGGCCGCGAGCTCGAGCCCCGCCGGCCTCATCCGCGGCTTTTTCCTTGCCCTTGCCCGTGGTGCCGTGGAGGGGCTAGCGAGATAGCCTCCTTGCCCCGGCGTGGTTCGTGGCGAGGTCAAGGAGGTCCTTCACCGTCTTGGGCTTGCGTGTGCCGAGGCTCACGGATGAGCGTCTCGCGGGTTGTGCCGAAGGTGAAGGCGGTGATGATCTCAGCGTCGGTGGCGTCGGTGAGCTCGTTGCAGCTTGGAGAAGCGCCGGATGTGTAATCGCGAGCTCTTGTTCCTCCGCTGCTTGCAATCTGCGGAGGTCCCACGTGTTGCTTGGGCGCGAGTAGGTCCCCCCGCCAAAGTTACCAACGAAGACATCGCGGAGGTCGCGCCCACTGTCGATCATACCGCGGGCAGCTGCTCGAGCTAGGAGCGAGCCGTGTCGGCGAGGTATAGGGAGGTTGCGAATGATGAAGAGCTCGTCCTCGGCTCCCCCCTCGACACACCGAGGCGGTAATCTTCGAGCCAGGCACCGGGGTCCGTCTCCCGTTGTACTTCTAGACGGAGGTCGGGGCTCGGAAGCGCCGAGGGGGCACGGGCGCGCGTGAACCCGCGGCGAAAACCGGGCCTCCCCGTCCCGGGGTGGAGCTCCGCCCTCGCGCTCCGCCTCGAGCTCGAGCACCACGTGGTGAGGGGGGAGCGCGCCGCCTCTCCGACCTCGGGGTCGGACTGCGGCTACGGTCCTCCCGACCGTCCGTAGTGGCCGCCCCTCCTCTTCTTTGTAGGACGGCCGGGCCGGGTCGCCGTCTCGTCGTCGTCGCGACGGTCGCGGGGCCCGGTGTCTAGGCGTTTCCTTCGCGCCTCCGCGGCGTCGTCGTCTTGCCGAGGGTGTCCTAGGCGTCGCGGTTCTCTCCCACCCGTCGGCGCGTGGACACGCGGGAGACTCTCCCTCGGTTCGCCCTGCGGTTGGAGGGAGGCCTCGTGCTCTTCCCTGAGCGTCCCAGGCTACTCCGAGCTCTCTACCGCCGCCTCCGCGGCTCTCTCGATGAGGGGGAGGGAGCATAACCCCGGTGGAGCTTTTTCGGGCTTCGGTGCCTCGGGTTGGGAGCTCGTGGAGGAGCTCGATGGCCGCTGCGAGGTTCTCATGTCGCCGGCCAAGACTCCGGCGGGAGGTCGTCGACCTCGTCGATGCGGCGTCGTGCCTCCCGCCCTCAAGCTCGCACCCGTCGACGACCTCCCACATCCTCGAGGGGGGCGTCGCGTTCTCTCGCCTTGATCTCACACTCGGCCTCCTCGAGCTCGTCGAGGCCGCTCGTGCACCGCTGGGAGGGCGCCGTTGAGCGAGAAATCGGTCCCGACCCGAGTGTCTTTGGGTGTCTTTGGGAGGACTCGTCCTCGCTGTGGTAGGCATGGCGCCGTCCGGCGTCGGGCACGTGGCCCACTCGCGTGTGGGGTCGACTCCCGCGGGCTCAAGCTGCCCGGCGCGGTCTCGAGACCGGTCGTCAAGCAAGCTCGATGCCATACTTCCAGACAGAAGAAGAGGCGTCCCCGCGCGGGTACATCTCGTCGTAGGCCGCGAGGAACTCGTCGGGGAAGCGGCTCCTGCCCGGCGTACTACGGGGCGGCGTTGGCGGTGGAGAAGGTGACGTCGCGGAAGAGCTCCCTCGAGTCGGCTCGGGGTCGAGGATGTGCGGGGCCGAGTCCGCAATGGCGGCAAGAAGTGGTCGACCGCCGCTCGTAGAGTGGGACTCGCCGGACCGGAAGTCGGATTCCAGCCGGGGCCACCGCAGACGTGTGGGCGGCATCACGGACGAGGCGGGCGTCATCTCGCCCCGCACCATCCGAGGAAGGTGGCTCCGACGAGGAGCCCTCGAGCCGGCGCCGGCGAAGTCCGTGGTCCCGGCGCATCGGTGCGCCGGACGCCGGAACGGTGGTGAAGTGAGCCATCGAAGTGGTGAACGCCACACTAGCGCTGCCCCTACCGCGGCGCCAACCGCCGCGGGTCGTATACCACGGTCCACGATGGCCGACCGCTAATCGCGTGCTTCGATGGCCTAGCTCAAGAACAATGACACGGTGATTTAGACCGGTTCGGGGCTATCGAGCACCCTAGTCCAAAGGTGTGTGGCACTATCGAGCTCAAAGTGCTCGTATCGGGCGAATACAAGCCGGGCGAGAGGGAGATGAGCTCCCAAGTCTCAATGTGATGAGTGGAACCGAGCGATGTGTGTGTGTGTGTGCTTTACGTTGTGCAAGAGAGCTTGCCCTCTCCCGGTGGCCGAACCCTCCCTTTTATAGTCGTAAGGGGAGCTCACAAGGGTTCACCGAGGCGGAGGGCCTTAGAGATAGAAGGAATACAAGTTTGGGGGTGAAGAGGAAAAGTTCCCCCAATGTCGGGCACGCCGGTTGTCCTGTGTCTTGTAGCGCACGGGCTACCGCCTTACTTCGAGTGCACGCTCACGGCCACCGTAGAGTAGAATAGGGCGGCTCCGTATCCCGATACGTAGCACGCCGCGCGGCGGCTCGGGCTCGTCGGGCGGTGTAGAAGGGGACAATGAGCTCGTCCCCGCCGTGCCGTCATACTTCTTGCGTCCACCGCCCGCCGGCACGCGCCGCCGGTGGCTGCGAGGCGGAGATCATGGAGGCGCCGCCCGGCTTTAAATGCTCATACTTGGTCGCGGGAAAATGTGGGCCGGGTGAGCTCGATGTAGAACTTGACTTCGTCCGTCGAGGTCATTCTTGTCGCCAGAGCGGTTGTCTCTTGTGCTTGTCGCCACTTGGCGTGTTGACTGACCCCCACGCCACGCTGCGTCGCCGACGATCTCTCGGCGCGCATCTAAATCGGTCGAGATCGTGAGCCGCCGCCGCGTAGCTATGATGCCGATCCTAATCATTGCGCCCCCGGATTCTCCCGTCGTTTTGGATTTGGTGTTCGGGAGCTCGTTCGAGACGGAAAGGAGCTCGTCGCCAGCGGAGCTTCGCCGCATCCCCGCGTTCGGGGGAGCTCGCTCGAGGCGAAACTTTCCCTCAAGACGAACTCAAGCTCGTTCTTGGATCCTAGCGCCCCGCGAAGTTCGGCCGAGGCGGAACGTCCCCGCCGGGTTCCGGATGTTCTCGTGGGTGGCGTCCCTCTTATTAACGCTTTGTTAAGGTCGGGTTAGGATGGTTGACTTAGTCCGTAGTATCTCGTGTCCCACACTTCTATTCAGGATTGACATGCCCGCCATGTTGGAAGGTATAAGGGTTTATACTGATGCATCCATAACTTCAGATCAAAATGTTATGTTTAATCGCAATGCAGGTCTTGAAATTTTCTTAACCAGCTCAGGTCCTCAAGAAAATTTTAACGTCTACATGAAAGTGTCTTTGGTCTCTATTTCCTCTGTGTTTACGGCAGGCAGGCAGCTGCTTCTTGCTTTTGCAGGTCTCATTGTCGACAAATTGAACATCCCAAGTAGCCACGTTTCTCACCGATAATCAGCAGCTAGTCTCCTACATCAACAACATTTGCATCGCTAAAATTCCATGTTGGGACGCCAAATTCTATACTCGGACTTTTTGCAATGCAGGCCTCGAAAAGGGCTACAATGTCTACAAGATTTCTAGAAATCTTAACACCACCGCTCATGTTTTAGCTTAAGCCAAGTCTCATTGTAATACGCCTTCCGGTGTTTCTATCTCTTGCACCAGTTCTTCTCATATCTCGAAGTTGTCCCATTAGGGACGCTCTTAACCATGTACTCGGGAATCCATTTCCCCACATAGCGCCTCTTGTCGCTAATTAATAAAGCTTGTTTGTTACAAAAAAAAATTATCGTATGTAGTGGATACACTAACTATTAGTTGATTTTGCCCACAAGTGAGGTGGTATAGATATATCTAAGAATTAGTTGGACCTGTTTGAGTCCAACAAGCTAATGATTAGCAACTAAGAATCATTAGCAAATAGTACGTAAATGTTAGCTCTGTGATCCAAACTGAAGTAGTTTTGTCGTTGTTAAATTAAAGATGGCACACCTAATTGTCAGTAATCACTGCCCTTAACCTCACTCAACGTACCCCTCAAAAAAAAAAAAAAACCTCACTCAACGTAAACAGAATCCCACACGCGAGAACCGACTACTCTCTCCCCCCCCCACGCGCGTGAGTTCATCATCATCTACTAATCCATGCATGCATACATACGTTAATTAGTTATAATTAATCAAAGGATCGATGCGTTCTTTTCTTTACATCCAAAGTTATGGAAAAGAAATGGAGAAGGCCTTCCAATTCGTTCTCCATATACAGTGGTATATCCTATCCTTTTCAATTTGCAGGTACAGCGAAAGTTTAATCCAGAAAAATAAATGAACCCAGTTAACTGTGAAGCTGGCACCATTTCTCATTTTTTTGTCTGATGGTGGCTGTACTAGCCTCATCATGAGATGACGAATCTTCAGCTTGTGAAACGTTGCGACGAACGCGTCCTTGGCTGTGTTTAGTTGGTGGGAAAAGTGGAAAAAACACTGTTCCGAATCAAAAAGAATCAGAAGACGCTTTCGCTTTGTTTGTGGTAAATATTATCCTACCATGGCGTAATTAGGCCAAAAGAATCGCCTCGTCGTGTACATCAAAACTATGCAATTAGTTTTTTTATTTATCTATATTTAGTGCCCACGCAAGAGCCAAAAAAGATTTGATGTGATAGGTGAATAGTGACATTTGGAGAGAGAAGAGAAGGAACTAAACACAGGCCTTGTTTGCTGGGCAGTAGCAGCCCAAGCCCCGCCTCGTGTAGCGCCGTGCTGAGTGTGATATTTTGTCCGTCTTATGGGTATCCGATTTGACAGTTTTTTTTTTTTTCTCGCGAAATACACGTGTCAGAATCGATATGTCGTAGAATGATGAGCTTGTGTAAATAAATCCGGGTTATTTATACGTGTCTACCAAATCCATTCTTGGAAGCATGACGCTCTCCGATCGGCCTCACTCTTTTTAAGCACGTGCGTACTCACTATAGCATTTTTTTATATAATGGAATGATCACCCTACCTCTATGAAAGCACCTTTGAAAGACTAAGCCGCAAATTTTGAAGTTCACGAAGTCACCACAGCGCGTCTTCATTTGTCGAAGGGGATGTCGCCTACCACTTAATGCACAAAAAAAAAAATCCGAAATAAATCCGGGATAAAGTGTCGCATGTACTTGTGAGTTTTTTTTTTTTTTTGATAAAAGAAAAATTCCATTGCTACTAAAGCAAGTTACATCATCTTATTACAAAAGTAAACCAAACTACTCCACCTCCATTGATGAGAGACAAGAAACCTTAGAAAAGCCATAAATTCCACCATCTAGGATCACCATCCCACAAGGATATGCCACGATGCAAGTCTCCGATCTAAACAAACGAGGTCATCTCACCATCCACCGATGTCATCCTCATATCCATCACTTTTGCAAAAGATGAATAAACCGCTAAAACTCCACGCGCAAACAAATGAAATTAGAGCCGCCGACACGTCGTCGAACTCATCGCCGTTGCCTTCACCGTGATTCGTCATGAGAGAACACAAGTCCAACCGACATCCAAATAGATATCGTTGGAAAACTAAATCTCATTAGCCCATCGCCATGGCTGAATAGAACCACATCGATATGTCGTAGAATGATGAGCTTGTGTAAATAAATCCGGGTTATTTATACGTGTCCACCAAATCCATTCTTGGAAGCATGACGCTCTCCGATCGGCCTCACTCTTTTAAGCACGTGCGTACTCACTATAACATTTTTTTATATCATGAATGATCACCTTCCTTGTCCTCATATATTTTTTTGAGATTACACGTGACAACGCAGACGTTCAATACTAACGCATAATCACCTCTATGAACACACATACACAAACCTTACCCCTATGAACACCTTCGGCGGGGACTGAGCTAGCAAATCTTGAAGTTCACGTAGTCTCCACAGCGCCTCCTCACCGCCGACGGGATGTTGCCTACTACTTAATGCACAGCGCCGAAAATCCTGAAATAAATCTAAGATAAAGTGTCTCACATAATCGTTGTGAGAATTGATGTGGTTATATATCAACTCATTCTATTCTACAAATCAAACAAAATAAAAAGAGAGTGAGATGGTGATATGGACGTTTCATTTCACAAACCAAACACCTTTGACCACTGGAATCCCTGAGCACAGTGGTGAAATTATTGGTTTGGTTGTTACTACACTTTGGAATTCCTAGAGCAGGTCTGAGAATGGTTTGATATGCACTTGGATGATGTTTTGGTAAATATTTTGACATTTGTAGCATAATATGTGAATGGGTGTTTTTGTTCCCCTACGGTTGAAATGTGATGTAGTAAATGTTCTAATTATAGTTTTAGTATCCAAACATCAAAGAAATGCTTCAGTGTAAACAATCCGACCTTTCCTCTGTCATCTACATGAGTACCCTGTATCATTCATTCCCATATCCCTTTTTCCATCCATAATTTTTTAGGAAAAAAAAGAGAGAAAAACTCATCTCTAAGAGTACCTCATATCTCTTCCCCATAATTTGACAATAGGTGAACTTGGACCCCACCTATCTAGACGGCTAATCTATACGCATATATCATACGTTTCATTTAGAACTTTCTGAGGTCAGCATTTCTCGTAGATGAAACCTGTGCAAACACCACCAAAAAAAAAAAAAAAAGGGTTCTGAGAATTCTTTGTTTTTGAATGGCACAATAGGCAAAATGGTCCCTAAACTATGTTGTTGGGCTCAATTTGGTCCCCTCGAACTATTAAAAACGTCCAATTTAGTCTTTGAACTATGTTGCACGGCTCAATTTGGTCCCCTAACTATGAAAATATCTCATTCAGTCCCCTCGAACTATCCTAATCGCCCACATGCCCCCTCAACATAGTTTAGGGACCATTTGTTTATAAAATATTTAGTCAACATTTCAAGATCTCCAACTTTGCTTTTGCAACTATCTTTAAATTCCAAATATTTTTGAAAAATAGGGTTTGAAATTGAAATTTGAAATTAGGGTTTATAAAATAATTAATTCACAAACTGGGTATTATGAAATGCTACTTTTGATGGTGGTGTTTGGTTAATTAATTCACAAATTGGGTTTATAAAATAATTAATTCAAAAAAAATTAGAATTTAAAGATGGTTCCAAAAGCAAAGTTGGAGATCTTGAAATGTTGACTAACTTTTCTTTTTTGGAGATTTTCATGTTGTTATATGATTTTGAAAGTAATTTTTAAAAAATGGAGGAAAATAGGGAACTACTATACTAACCGACCCTCTCGCTGTCACTTGTGCCTGCTGGGACAAATGTGGGCCGATTGGGATAGGTTAGGGATTGAATTTGACATTTCCATAGTTCGGGATCAAACCGAGCCGAAAGTACCATAGTTCAGGGGAATAAATTGAACATTTTCATAGTTGAGGGACCAAATTGAGCCTAGCAAAAAGATAGTTCAGGGAACATTTTGCCTAGTACGCCTTTTGAATCACAATTCTCTCATAATTCTATTGTAACAAAAAAAAACTATTTCTAAAACATTTTGTGCCAACATGCAAGCAAACAACACATGTGCTCATGTGCAGTATCCGTGCCAAGGTAGTACTAGAGCACGTGTCTGTTTCTGTAGCAATCAATCAATTCAATCAAAGAGGCCGGCCCAGCCCAGCCCATAAAAAGGCAGCCAGGCAGGCACCGTTTATCCGTTGTCCAGCTAGCTTTCTCCAGTCCAACACACTCGGACTCACTCCGTCCCCAACCCGGCCGTCCGTCGCAATGGCCGCCGTCTCCGCGGCACCGATGGCTCCCCGGCTCGCCCTCCTCCGCGCGCGCCCCTCCTCCTCCTCCTCCTTCTCCTCTGTCCCCTTGCTCCGCCGCCGCCGCCTCGTCCGCCCTTTGACCACGGCCTACGCCGTGAAGCAGGACGCGGCGCTGTGGACCCTGCGCCCGTCTCCGCCGTCAGCACCGCCACCGCCGACGGCTCCATCTCCTACGTCGTCGTCGACCTCTCCGACGCCGCGGACCTCGTGGAGGCCTACACGACCCCGGGGCAGTACCTCAAGGTCCGCGTGCCCTCTGACGACGAGCTCAAGCCGGCGTTCATGGCCATCGCCTCGCCGCCCGGCGCGGGGCCCCGGTTCGAGTTCGTCGTCAAGACCGTGCCCGGGACCACCGCGGAGCGCCTCTGCAATCTCAAGGACGGGGATGTTGTCGAGCTCGGAGCCGTCACGGGGAACGGCTTCGCCCTCGACAAGATCAATCCGCCCGACGTCGCGCAGACCATGCTCCTGTTCGCCACGGGGACCGGGATCAGGTCATTATTCTCATCCCTCCTTTCTCTACTCAATACATCGTTTGCTTACACAGTGTGGCAGATACGGGTATGTAGGAAGAATGTCATCAAAACTTCGTCTTTCTTCAATCATCATTTGCTCACGCATTGTGGCAGATAACTTCATTGTGCAGTAAAATACTAATTGACACCATAATGTTTATTAACCCTGAGAACTTACCTCATCTTAACCTGAACAATCTGATCTATACATCTGTCAACTATTGGACCTTCATTCTTCAACCATTCAAAGCACACAAAAATAACATTCCTGCTTAGACGCACCTGTTGCTTGTCTCATGTGGCATCAGGTTTAATACATAAATGCTAATTCATCTCACCAGACAGAGCTGGTATGCTTAATCAGCAAATAAGAATGGCACTGTTTTACCATCCCAGAGCAGAGACAGAATTAGTTTTGTTCAGCCGAGCTCTACTGCTGCTGTGAAGCAGAAGCCACATCTTGCTGTTCCTCATTGCCAATGATGACATCGACTTGTCTGCACCACTGTTTCTCATGATTCCAGTTGCTTCCTGCTTAGAGCCACTCCCTTCTCTCAGTTTCTGTGTAGGGATAGCTTAGTCATTTTGTTTCCACTGGGGTAGAAGAGATGGTCGCAGTCTCGCAGACCCCCTTCAAATAGGGTGTCTTGTATCTGTTGTGGTTATTATCATGGCCTTATGTGTTCTTATGCATCTGCTGCTTGCTACACATCTGCTCAAAGCTGAGTACGTTTGAGGTCTCCTTGTGTGCATCCATTTCACATAGTAATAAATCAAGAAAAAGAAAGTTTTTTTTTAATAAAAAGGTTTTGGAGCTTTAGGTTCTCTTCCAGATAGAAAATTACAAGTTCTCGTATGGTTGCAACTACAGAGGTGAGATGAGATAATAAAACAAGACATTTGAATCACTGGACATCACATGATATCAATTTTGGGTTGCTATTGCTACTGTCCTACTGTTATTGCTATGTTGATTGAAGAGAGAATTAGGGGAGTGCAGACAGGTGGGAAGAGAACTAACATTGTCCAAATGAAGGGTTTGGATGACAGTCGACCCTTGTTTTTTTTCCTTTCCTTTCTTTTTACTTCCTGACTGAGGACAATTGCGAACTTTGGCATGGTCCATTGTGATTGAGTCTCAAGCAAAAAAAAAATAATTCTTCGAATAGGAACCTGCTCAAACCAGGTGAATTTGGTTTGGGAGTTGTGCTCTGGCTTTGATAATCGAAGGATGTGAAGTAGATGGTTTGATAGTTTGGGTTATAATCATATGAATGCAGCATTCAGGGGATCATGAGCCAAATAATAAGCAAGGCTAAACTGAGGTCAAAACTAGAAAGATTATTGTTCTCTTGTGTTTGAAATTATATGAAAAAAAGTTGTAAAAATCCCATGGATTTCAAGTTATATCATAATTCATAAACAATTTTATAACTTTGCATCTGCAGTCAACCCATTCAACAATAATGATGGATCATCTCATCCAACAAATCTCATTACCCTATATCCTGCAAAGCAAGGCACAGCCACAGAGGCTTCATCATCGGCATATAAATTGCTGTTGGACCATTGATGTTGATTGTAGATATAACTAAATCACATCACTAAAGAATGTCGTTTCCAAATCTGTGTCCATATACCTCTGTTGTCTCCTCTTGTTGAGATATGATTTTTTTGTTGTTGATTAAACTACCTGTTACCAAAACAGCAATCTGATGTACAAAGAACTGTTCTGCTTGCCAGTGTCTTTTGAAGGAGAATGTGTCCTTGTACTCCTGGCATCAAGTTTTTTTTTTTTTTAAAAATGAATTTCTGACTTGCCATACATTTTTGTAGTGTATTAATCATCTAGCCTTTCTTTTTCCTGACTGACATCCAGTCTTTCTTCGAATAACACAGCAAAGAAGGCTTGTGTTTATGCATTATTAGATGTAGGTATTGCTATACTATTCATATTCTGGAGGGGTGAAATTAGAAAATAAAGAACCCCTTTGAAATTATTTATGTTACCAGTTTGCTGTATCATTTAGTAGAGTATGTTCAGGTAGTTGCTGTAGGAATTCCCTTGACATTTTATCACATATACCTTTTCTTCCACATCCCTTACCTTCAATGCTACTAGCTAGGCCCCCTTCTATCGGCACAAGCCTCTTCCCATTTTGGATTCCACAACTAGCTACCATGCGTAACAGACTACCAAAGCCTCCTACAAGTAGTTGCTGACAAATTTGAGCTTGATATGCTACCAGCTACCTACTGGAGCAATGAACTATGGTCAGGGACTAGGTCAACCATAGCTGGATTTTTTTTTTTCTGGAATACGAGGGAGAACTGCGTATCATTGCGTTAAGAAAGGAGAGTCAAATAAGGCTTAAAAAGCAGTACAAGGACACACACACACACACGCACACTAGACCACTCTTTTTTACATTCGCGCCAGCCCTGAAAAAAAGGACGACCAAAGAAGAAAAAGAGCAACGCTAACCCCTATGAGCAGCAGCTACTAGATCTCTGAGACCTTTGGCACCTGCCAGCATCCAGAGCTCTGCCTCCTGTGCAAGCAGTAACGCCCGATCTAATCTGGGTGGAATGCCATTAAACATCATGTCGTTCCTCACCTTCCAAAGGATCCATGAGCCCAGCATGACCATAGCTGGAAATCATAATCCTCAAGAATGCTATTCTCAGTTTTCATCTGTATTGTGGCTGTCTGGCTGACTAGCAATTTTGCTTCTCTAAATTTTGGGATCTCTGATCTTTCCCAAATTAATCTTGTGTACTTTTTGATGCAGTACGATTCGTTCACTTATCGAGTTTGGTTTTGCTGCCCATGAAAGAGCTGATGTGAGGCTTTTTATGGTGCTAGAAGTCTGCAATCGATGGCATACCAGGTTACAAAATTTTCCCCTATGTGCTGTATGCAAATGTGTATTTGCCAGAGAAGCCTTTATCTCACATAACAAAGTTACAAAATTTTCCATTTGACAGGAGAGATTCAAGAACTGGGAGTCAACTGGAGTTAAAGTAATACCAGTCTTATCACGACCAGATGACACTTGGAATGGCGAACGAGGACATGTTCAGGTAATACAAGAAATGCTCCACCATTGTTTTGTCATATTGCAGGTTTGCTGGTACATACCTGTTGTTTTGTCATATTGCAGGTTTGCTGGTACATACCTGAGACATCCTTCTAATGACATTAATCTTGCAGGATGCTTTCTACAGAAACAAGAACATAGTAAATCCATCTTCTACGGGAGCCGTACTTTGTGGACAGAATGAAATGCAGGAGGTGCGCATTGTTGTTGTTTCAAGACTCTTTTGCATAACTTTACCATAAAGCGTGTTGTGCCTACAAAAAAATTGTTGCTACTTGTGAGTCAAACTGCATGAATACACTTAAGCACTATATATTAAAAATGGAGACTATACATCCCTAAACTTGCTAACTGTAGCATCCTAGGTCCAAATAATCCTAATGAGAGCTGGTTCACCTATGTAGCATGCTGATTCCTAATACCTTTATACCTCTCATGCACTCTCCCTGCATCAACTACACCACCCAGTGGTCCTTCCATCACCAAGCTTGAGTACTTGGACCATTTCACCTAATGTTCTTGTAGGATCCAGCAATGAGTGTGTAGAATTGATCCGACTCCAGCTAGCTTGGAGTGGATCTTGGCTGCACACATGATAGGATTGAAGTTGAAGGAGTGTGTAGCCTTTTCACCTTGGAAGCCGGTGGTGTAGAGAATTTTTGTTCAATTAGTGTGGCACACATTTTTGGCGTCCTATCATTCTAGATCCATGGTGCCATTTGCTTTGCTCCAGCAGAGGCATGACGCCGTGACTTGCAAGCCCATAGTTGAAACCTTGTCAACGCTGGATATCGATGTGAAGTATGGAGTAACTACATTTTTGTTCATCTGGTTTTTGACTTATTTTTAGATGCTTGCTCCAAATCCCAGTTCATTTCATGGAATCTTTACGCAGTTTATAGATGAATTTGGTAGTGTATTAGCAAGTATTGATTGCAGAACGAGTTGCACCTCATGTTGAAAGTACACTGGTACATGTTCTTTTTTTTTCTTCGAGTAAAATCGTTGCAATGATGAATTGTTGTTACTGATGACGCTCTCTACTTTTACAGGAAATCACCTCAGTCCTCGTAGCAGATGGTGTTTCACGCGACAAAATCTTAATGAACTACTGAAAGCGATCTCCGGTCTCCCTGAGGATGTATTCTATGACCAGTTAGGCCTCAACGAGTAAATTTTATTCCTAGACCTGGCTGTAATGTTCCAGTGATGTATAAATAAACTACTGTAACTTGAGGTGAGGACAGCATTATATTATGAGCATGTTTGGTTCATATAAATGACCGCAGTTACATGCTTCTTTGCCCTTCACCTTATGCAATGAAAGTATTCCGTCTATCCCAAAATAAGCGCTCATCTCTCATTTTTGAGTAAATAAAATTTATAGAAAATAGTATGGATATTTGTATCTCTAATTAGGTTTGCTATAAAGTATACAATGTAATTAGTCTAATGAAGCTTATTTGTGATAAATATTAATATTTTAAAATGTTTGATCACACTAAGTAGAAATTGACTTCTCAGGATACAAGGTACTCCGTACAAGCGAGTATCCAATGTAAAAAATGAAGACACATTTTTTTATCTAATGTAAATAAATAAAAGACAGATTAAAAAATGAAGACACATTTCTTTATCTAATGTAAATAAATAAAAGACACATTTGTTAATGTAATGTAAATAAGAAAAGTAAGATATGAGAGCTTGTACAAAGCGAGAAGCAGCAGGATAATGAAGCAACGAAGCAGCAACCAGCAACGGCCCTTGCTGGCAAAACCAGCAAACCGGAGCTAGCGCAATTTGATAAAGAAAAATGTCTGATTCGATAAGAAATTCCGAAGGAAAAAAAAATGTCGGTTAGGTTGCCGGCAAGATCAACATAATGTCTGATTCGAAAAGAAAGAAAAATGTCCTATTTGGTTTCCTTAAGACTAGGAACTAGAGACTAAATGGTAGTCCCTAACTTAGCTAACATTGGGATCAACTAGTCTTTTAAAAGAGGCTAATTAGGACTAATTATCATGTCTAATCCCTAATTCCTAGTGCCAAGAATCCAAACACTCCAAAAAAAAAAAAAAAAAACCCCTGTTACGTGGGGAAGAGAAGCCCACCAAGAAACTGAAGTGGCCCAAAAAAGTAATAAACCAACACATGATAGCACAGATGTCAACAAAATCTCAGCCATAGAAAACTGATTGATTAAGACAAAAATCAACCAAATGATAAATAGAAATTCGCTTTGATAAATTGGGATGAAGAAAGCAGACGAGGCTGAAAATTGGGAAGAGACAACTTCACAACTACTATCAGACGAGGCTTGTGGTCTTGTGGATGTTGTAAAGATGATGGTCCAAGTAATAACGAACACAAAGTGCCTACTCGTGCGTTGTTGGTGGAATGATTGGGTTTTCGATTACTACCATTGCAAATTTCCAACTTTTTGAAGTCATTACAATTCGCTTTATTGAAAGATTGCCAATTACTCCCTCCGTCTCACAAATAAACGCAATTCTTTGACCGCATGATTCATCTTTGATCATTTGTCTTATTTAGATTTTTTTATATAAATAATAAAATATAAATAAATTTTTATGAAAATATTTCTAATGAAAAAATAAAGTCATAACAAAATAAATCATATTTATTATTTTTTTTGAATAAGACAAACGGTCAAACAGAAATCTTAGAGGTCATAGAATTACGTTTATTTGTGAGACGGAGGGAGTATTTCGTATTTCTTTTTAAAAAATTCCCTAAAAAAATTAAAAAGAATATTTTGTACGTATACGATCGCGCAGCTCCTTCCGTTCCCCTCCCGTCTGACTCCGTTCCCCTCCTCCAAGGAGAACCTGAAAGCGGGCTGCGGCGGGGCGGCGGGCGGGAGGCCAGCGAGCAGCGGTGGGAGTTGTAGCTAGAGTTCGCCCCAACTATAACTTTTGCTTGCCGGGCCACTCCCCATCGCACCAGCTACCTCCCTGCTTCGCATCGCCGTCCGTTAGGGCAGGCGGCGGGGGCGGCTCCGGCTCGGGCAGACGCGGGCGGTGAGGTGGGCCGGGGGTGGGGGCTTACGGTGTGGGCGGCGAGCCTGGCCGCCCTAGTAGAGAGAGAGGATGATATACACGGCGATCGACACGTTCTACCTGACGGACGAGCAGCTGCGCGACTCGCCGTCGCGGAAGGATGGGATCGACGAGGCCACCGAGACCACGCTCCGCGTCTACGGCTGCGACCTCATCCAGGAGAGCGGCATCCTCCTCAGGCTGTATCCTTTTTTTTTTTTTCCAGCAGTTCCTCATTTCATCTCGCTAATCCGTGGCCTTCTCAAGGTTCCTAGGGTTTTGTTAATTAGCTACGTTTGACGACTTATTACCAATTGAGTTCTCTCCAGTGTGATTTCTAGGTTACTTGCTTTCTTTCAGTAGTAGTTCCATTGATTACGCTTGGGATTAGGGTATTTTGTTCAGTATAGGTGTGTGGGTTCTTTACTGTTATGGATCAATGTGATGTTTCCATTTTAAATTCTCTGGCTAACTTACTGTAGCGGATTAGTAATAGTGGTTTCTTTCTTACCAAGGAATAGTTGGTGGCATGTGGTCAGTTCCCTCACTTCCTCTGGATTTCTTTCTCCAGATGTTTTAGTTGTAGAATTAGCTTCTTCTGAAGTCACTATGATGTTGTTATATACCAACTCTGCAATGTGCACTTTTTGTTGGGAGATGGACCACCATCGATTACGTACATCTGTTAGGTATGGTTTGTCAGTTGTTTCATGATTTCCATGTCAATTAAAAGTACTTGCAGGGTATAAGGATACTTTTAGTGAATAATAATAGTGTGTATGTGTCACTATATTACTCTTCTTTCTTGTCAGTGTTGTCAGGTTCATCCTGTTTGATAACAGTAAAAATATGAAAAGAAAAAAGGATGATCGAAGAATATAGAGATTTGATGCCATCTTCTATTTGATTTAGAACTACAGAAAGTAGCATAGGTGAACCTCTGTTATAAATGATATGCTGAAGAAAAAGCTCTGGCAGCATTATGGACAAGTTGAAATTATCACAATGATCAGTTCTTCAAGATATTCAATGTTCCAGTGGTATTGATAATTATTTTACTAACAAATAGAGAATTCTTGTTAGAGATTGTAACTTTCCCATGCAATCTCGAACATAACTGGACCTCATTCTCTGAGATTTTTTTTTTTTTTTTGTATTTATTTTTTTTGAAAATTATGTATTTTGTATCCTTCACCACCAAAGACCACAAGCGGTGATGGCCACTGCACAAGTACTGTTCCATCGCTTTTACTGCAAGAAATCATTTGTTCGATTCAGTGCAAAGGTAACTATCTTTATCTGCAGTTATTCTCATTGACCCATTCTTAGTCTTTTCTGAGTGGAACTAACGGGCCTTTTTATTTATGCTTGTAGAGAGTTGCTGCTAGCTGTGTTTGGCTGGCAGGGAAGTTGGAGGAGAGTCCCAGGAAATCAAAGCATATTCTATTTGTCTTCCACAGAATGGAATGTAGGAGAGAAAACTTGCCAATTGAATTCTTAGATGTTTTTTCAAAGGTATATTTTGTTCAACTCAACATGATTTCAGTTTCTTTTTTCTTGTAAAACGTCTGCACACTATTTGACTTGACTTTATATCACGAAGAAGTTAGAATCATTGCTACTTTTCGTTTCTCATTTTTTTATTGGTGTATCTTAGTATGTAGTTGGTAGAAGTATCTCATGGTTATGCTGAACTGACTCTGTGAATCTAACCTTTGCTACAGAAATATTCAGAACTGAGGCATGACCTGATACGGACAGAACGGCATCTGTTGAAGGAGATGGGGTTTATTTGCCACGTCGAGCACCCCCATAAGTTCATATCAAACTACCTTGCAACACTTGAAGCCCCTCCTGAGCTTACTCAAGAGGCATGGAACCTTGCCAATGATAGGTACTTCTGATAACACATTATGAGATTATCAATTTTGTTGTAACTAAAATTATTGTTGCAGTTACGGACTGTGATGTGATCTGCTTATTCTTTATTTTTGGGGCATGCATGAAAATAATATTTTTGCACGTTTCACTTTAAGTTGATTGATTGTGACTTTTGATACATCAGCACAGTATGAATTTAAGTTAAATGCAATGTTAGCTGCACCACAAGGGCAGGGATAGAAGTAGACTAACCCTAGTAGATTGATATCTTGTGTGACTTGATCGATATATCTCCTCTCCTTATATAGAGAGGCTTACTTGATGCCTAATCTTATCCCTCCCATCTCTAATGGGCTTACAATACCACAGTGGCCGAGCTGGTCGATTACTCAATTTTCACGCCTAGGGCCACTAAGTCGCGTAAACCACTTTCGCGCCGGGTCAAAATATACTCATAGATAACAAAACTAAGGCATAAATGCATATTTTTAATATGACATATTTAAATCCCACCAATTAATACACAATATACTTGATGAAACCATGGAAGTGGTAAAATAACTAACTAATGATGATTTAGTTTATCCTCGCCTCTCATATCTTCTACATCAGACTCTTATTTTGCTGGGGCAGAAGGTTTGTTTTGTGACATTGATTGAATAATTGGCATAGGAGGAGAGAAAAAAAACAGATTTTAATGTATCTCTTCATCTTGCAACTAGAAACAAATTGGGAAAGATACATAATTATTCATGGGGAATTTGTGGATTGGGGAATTGAACATTGAAATAAAACTTGGGATTGAGAATGACCGAATGAGGAATTAACCTGATTATGCTGTCTTGCTGGAGATTGGACAGTCGAGTGCCTGTTGGCAATGCACCACCTGCACAGGTGAGCAATTAGCTTCGCTCACTTACCACACTGACAACTCACGGCTAGAGGTAGAAGGGTGAGCTCAGAACACCACACACACTGCACAGGCACAAGTGCAGGAAACTGAACTGCTTTGCTCTATTGCATTGCCTAGTATATATACAAGTCTAGTACCAACTATATGGTACTATAGTACATGGTTTAGCTCAGCCTCCCAACTACTACATGGTTGTTGTATGCCACTACAAGGTTGACCTATTGCCATACCTCTACAGTACTCTAGATGGACAGCAAGAGCTGACCAAAATACCAACTATCTGCTGCAGCAAAAGATCAAAAGAGATGAGCAGATTATCTTACAGTGTCAGTTGCCTGCCTGCCTCTGGTCGCTGTGGTGCTGCCAATGACCTGGCTGCTGAGCTTGCAATGCTCTGTCCATGCTGCGACAGTGCAGCGTTGGGTTGCCTCGGTGTGGACGGTGTCCGCTTGCCTGCCCACTGGCCCCCAATGATTCATGCCCACAGGAGCACGACAGATGGCCCTGCTCTGATTTTGTGTGCTGTTGCCTGGTCTGACACACACGCACCGCCATGCGCCACCTAGGGTTCTGGTCCCCATTTTGGAGAGGGCTTCTGATTTTGATTCGAGAGGGATGAGAAGAGAGAGACGGGAGAGCAAGAGAAGGGACATGCTGAGTCACACAGCCCACACGGCCGCATGTGTAACAGAGCCTGCTGCCTTGGGCCCTTCGATTCAGTTTGCTAGCCGGGTGGGACTTGGACACTTGGGAGTGGAAGAAATGTTGGGCCATGCCTATGGGTACCTGGACTTGGACTAGTAGAAATTTTAAGGGTGGAAAAGGGGATTTTCAAGCCACGGCCCCACTGGACCTAGGTCCATATAAGCCCCTTGTCTGACTGCCCGTGACATGCAATACTGTCTTTTGGTTTATCTATTGGAGGACTTCTTTTCACTGATATCCTTTCCCATTAAAGCAAGTGAGCCTTTTTGTTTTCAATTTATGCTGCACTGTGTTTGTTTGAGAAAGTGATCTATTGATTATTATTTCTTTGCAACCCTCTTAAAGCATGTAACCATCAGTTGAGCATTACAAATATATCAACGCAGGCAATGAAGAAATGAATAGAGAAAAATGAACCCAAACCAAGCAATGGGCTTTTTCCAAAATGAGCTGAGAATGAAAGTTGCAAACCAAAAAGTTATAATATAGGACTATAAAAACTTTGTCCGCATGACATCACACCGTTGTGACTTCTTTGGGGAACTAAGTGCAATGGCACATGTTTATGTACTGGGATTCACAATACTTGAATGTAGTCAGTGACCCTGGAGCTTGCACTTCTTCCATGTCATCAGATAGGCTTCTTGTGTTTTCCTTTTGCAGTTAGATTTGTGTTTGTACTAAAAGTGCTAACATATTCTATATATGTTTTGTATATCAGCTTAAGGACAACTCTGTGTGTGCGATTCAAGAGTGAAGTAGTAGCATGTGGAGTTGTGTATGCTGCAGCTAGGAGACACCGTGTTCCCCTTCCTGAAGATCCTCCGTGGTGGACTGTTTTTGATGCTGACGAAGCAGGAATTCAGGAAGTTTGCAGGGTTCTTGCTCACCTCTACAGCCTGCCGAAGGCTCAATACATTCCAGTGTATAAAGACAATGATTCCTTTACTGTTAGGAAAACTTCTGATCCACAGGCTTCAAAGGTTAGTGAAGAATATCATTCAAAATAATCATACTGAATCACATAGAGTTATCTTTTAAAGAATGAGAACTGATTTTATTTGCATTCATCTTCAGGAAAGTCCAGCAAGGGCTGTTGCTAGCGATAAGGGTACTCCTATACCCTCAAGTTCTAGCCAGGAGAAGGATTCAGTGACTAAGACTATACCAAACAAGGTGAAGGAAAAAAAGTGACGACGAAGGTAAACCATTGTCTGCTGAACTTGATGGAAAAAAGAAAACCTGGTGGCGAACTCGAAAAATGAGAAGCCTGATTCTGGTGTTGACCGGAGTCGGGAAAGAGAAAGAGAGAGATCAAGAGGGCGGGAACGTGATGCCAGAGGTAGGGATTCTGATCATGATAGCAGGGGTCGTGACTCTGATCGCGAGAGGACCGGAGACGCCGCTCTAGGGAAAGAAGCTCAGGTATTGCTCATCTCCAGTAAAAAAAAAAGCGTTTATGGTTCTCCTAACTCAGCATATTTAAACTTCGGTTGCATATTACTTTTGATGGGTTGAGTTTTGATATTTGAAAATCCTATGATCGTATTACTTTCAAAATTTAGTTTTATCTTTTTGTGCAAATCATAGTTTTATAATTTTTTTGCTTGTTTATAGATATTTTAACAAAATGTAGCAGTCAAGGTCATATTTTGAAGATTGCCAATGTCCAAAACATCACTTGTGACTAGAGGGAGTATTCAAAGTGTCCTATAGTATTCTCAGGTGATTCATTGTATCTCGAATGCAGGACAATCAGACAAGGAGAAATCAAGGCGCCATTCATCACGAGGTATGCTATATTTTTTTGCAGCGTGCTCTGTCGATGCCCCCGAGCTATTCTATTCAGGACTTAGGTTCTTATGTTGCTTTCGTGCTACGATTTCAGACCGGGTTGACTACTACAGTTCACGTTCATCTCGTGAAAAGATCGGCACAGGCACCATTGATCAAGGTGAGGAGGATCCCGGTCTGCAGGGCTTTGCTGCAGGGAGACCACTACTTGGCAGTGCTGACAAAATCATGAAAACTTGTGGATTATTTTATCCCATTGGTGGTTGCATTGGCTTCACTGTGTATGCACTTTTGATCTTGTAACTTGCAATATAAGCTAGCTATAGACAGCTGTGGGCTTCTTGAATTTGTAGAAACTAAAGCAAAAGGATATATGTTACAATTGGCGCACTTGCACTCTGGACTGCCATTCCAGCAGAGCTAGCTTGTGGAATGTTGTGGAATATTTGTGCCGTCATGTTAAACGTTTGTGCTAATTTGGCCATGGTAGCTTATTAATTTGGAGAACAAACTGTTTAACATGTTTTCGTATGGGGAGCATCAGGTACTTGTTTCTGATTGCAAATAATTCTATGGATCTCGATGCCCAGAATGTGAAAAATATTATGAATCTGACGATCAAGTTGAGGTGATTTTGATCGTACTGTTAATCTGTCACCGTCGGTTTTGACACACAGAATGTAATGAGTAATTCACGTATTATTTAGAAACTATTATTATGTCATTAGAGTAGCAGCGAGCAATTCAATATCTATATTTCACAAAAATAAACATGGAATGGTCTATAATGCAAAAGTTTGTACAAATGAAACTGATACGTGATACCTCCAGATTAAAAATTATTTTATTGGCTAGAGGTATTAAGTCCTACATTATGTGTTTTTGTCAGTAAATTTATTTGAACTAAACCTAATCCTTGCGACTGTTTATGTTTCTTTCACTACCGTCAATATATTTTTAGATTGGTTTTGAAACGTTGGATTTTGTATTTTGAAGTTTAGTTGAACTACGCCATTCAACGAGACTCTGTCTAGCTAGCGATTAGCTACCTCGAGAATATTCCCTTTGTAAAAGAATGCTAAGTTTTGATTGAAGTCTCCATCCTCTTTGAAAAAGAACGCATACGTCGTAGTATAGAATTCGTTTCGATGTAATAAAAAAGTCGAATCATCATTTTTCGATGGGTGGCCATGTGCCCATGTGGCATCGGCGATAGCGGATAGACGGGTGGCAGCGCGCGACGCCTCCGCACCACCCTCCATATTCCGCACCACCTTGTAAACAAGAAAAGAAATGCTACGGAGCGCCAACCAATTTTTGGGATCGGAAAACCGTCTCCCTTCTCCACCACCGCCTTCTACTTGGCCCTCCCTCCCCTCCACACCGCAGCCTTCCAGAACTCGGCTCGATCTCTCCTCGCGTCGGTAAGCACGGGATCGTTTCTTCGTTTTTTTTTTTTTTTATTGATGATTGATCCTCGCGCGCGGGAGCAATGAGGGGATTCGCGCGCCTACCATCTGGAATCCGCGCCATTTGAGGCCTTGTTCGTTTCATCCCTAAATCATGGGAATTGAAGGGGATTGAAAGTGAATTGAGGAGGATTTTGGTTTGTAGGTGATTGATTCCCTCCACCGTTTCCAATCCTCATGGTTTTTAGAGAAACCGAACAGAGTGGCCGGGAGGGAAAGAGACGAGAGAGCGAAACCTGGAACCCGGTGGTAGGGCGGCCTTCATCCACGACTCCGCCCCCTTCTCGATTCGCATCGCGACGCCTCCACCACCTTCTGCTCATAGGTTCCCGTCGTTTCTCCCCTGTTTGCGCTTCCTTCCTGATCCTTACTTCATCTGCTTTTGCTCCTTCCGTTGCTCTGCTCTGCTTCGCTTCTTTGGTCTCTGTCCCCCCTCCTTTCTCTTCACTACTCAGGCTGCTCTGTTCTGCTTATTCTTGCGTGAACGCGTGTCTGGTGCTCTGATCTGCAGTTCAGCACTAATACTTAGTTGCAATACTTCCTTGGTTATATAGTGGTATTATTAGACACTAAGAATTGACAGTACTAAAGTATAATTTGCTTCTAAATTCTAGTTGCATCATTATATACTATATTATATATTAAGATGTTTGTATCCTCGCACGCATGCCTTAGACGCCTAGGTGTTTGGAAGGGGTGCCTCGCCGCACCTTGCCTTACTGAAGAATCTTGGACGATACAGTTCACAACTTTCAATGACACTGATTCGCTGACGCCATAACGAAATTACCAATTATTGTTATTGTATTTTACCTGAAATCATGAATTCTTTGTTTAATTACTCAACTTTGTAACCGTCTTTGTCGCAGACTGCCAAGATGGATAAGCTCAGTGGTTCTGCACGTCTTATGATTGTTTCAGATCTTGACCATACAATGGTGAGTGTGTCTTCCACCCATATCTTGGTCTGCCCTAAGCTATATCTGTATGTAGACTCCTAATTCTTTTGGGATGGCTAAAACTTGCAGGTTGATCATCACGACGAGGAGAACTCGTCCTTGCTTAGGTTTGGTGCCCTGTGGGAATCTGTTTACTGCCAGGATTCTCTACTTGTCTTCTCGACTGGAAGATCACCAATACTTTACAAGGAATTGAGGAAAGAGAAGCCTATGCTAACTCCAGACATCACTATCCTGTCTGTTGGCACTGAGATAACATATGGGGAGACAATGGTTCCTGATGATGGCTGGGAAGAATATCTGAACAATAAGTGGGACAGAAATATTGTCGTAGAAGAAACTGCGAGCTTTTCTGAGCTGAAGCTTCAGGTATGTTCTGCTGCATGCTTGGCTGGTGCCTTCATCTCTATTCATTTTGGTTGGAATTAATACCGCTTTTACTTTTTACATTTGCATGGATACAGCCAGAGACAGAACAGCGCCCACACAAGGTCAGCTTTTTGGTTGATAAGAAGAATGCCCAGGAAGTGATAAAATCTGTTGCCGGGAGGTTGGAAAAACGTGGGGTGAGGCCGCATGCATCTTATATTGTTGTGATTTGGTTTTGGATAGTTTCCTTTATGTATGTTGAGACACATTATAGTTGACTGCTTTATTTCTTGTGAACAGCTAGATGCCAAAATAATATATAGTGGTGGCCAGGACCTTGATATATTACCCCAAGGAGCTGGAAAGGGCCAGGCACTTGCATATTTACTTAAAAAGCTAAGCTCATGCGGAAAACCGCCCAACAATACTCTTGTTTGTGGTGACTCTGGTAATGATGCAGAATTATTCAGCATCCCTGAGTACATGGTGTCATGGTCAGTGAATAATACATTACATCAAGTATCTAACAAAGTTAATGCCTGAATACTTACTGCAACTCCAAATTTTTCAAATGCTCAGGTCAGCAATGCCCAAGAGGAACTGCTTCAGTGGTACACAGAAAATGCGAAGGATAACCCAAAGATAATTCATGCAAATGAGAGATGTGCAGCTGGTATTATACAAGCTATTGGGCACTTCAAGCTAGGACCTAACATTTCTCCTAGAGACGTGGAGTTCCCTTATGCAAAGGAAGCCCCTTTCAAACCTACAGATGCTGTAGTAAAGTTCTACGTTCTCTATGAGAAGTGGGCAGAGCTGAGGTTCCAAAGTCTGATTCAGTTATAAAGTACTTCAAAAACATCACTGTAAGTATATGCCTTTGCAGTTTGATTTTTTTTCTTTGTTAAGTACCTTCTCATGATCCTTTCTGTATCATATATGTATGTTATATAGTGTAGCATTTCATATTGCATTTTTATTATTCTTAATAAAGCTTGTCAGAACTTTGTATATCAACAAATTGTCAGGAGAGCACGCGTTATTGTTTCATTGATCTCTAAGATTGAGTTCTTTCTTATTTATTATTGTCTGTGTTAGCATGCAAATGGAGTTATCATCCATCCTGCTGGACTTGAACTCTCACTCCATGCATCCATTGATGCATTGGGATCATGTTATGGTGACAAACAAGGGAAAAAGTACCCGAGCATGGGTGGACAGACTTTTTATCACACAGACTGGTTCAGATAGTTGGGTGGTGAGATTTGACTTGTGGGAATTAGAAGGTAAGTCTTGATTCTTGAATATACACAGAACAACCAGTTTAGGTTATTGTGCCATTTTATACAGTTTGTTCCAAACTTCCAGTTTCATGTCATCTTTCTGAACTTTCGTGGTGACTATTTTATGTTGTTTATAGATATAGATATAGATTATGCTATATGCAGGCTACAGCTTGAGCTTGTAGAATATCATCATAACCATTTCACAAGAGAAACACTTATATATCAGAAGCTGTGAATCTTGAGTTTATGAAAATGATCGGATTTTCATACGGAGTTTTGCAACCAAGCTTTCAGTTGTGATTCATTAGTCATGTGCTTATGGGTTCTGCAAATACTAGCTAGTTCATCCAGTTGGGGAAGCACAGATTAAACTGTTGTATACTTAGCTTCTACTATAAGCAGCAAGAAAGTGTAGGTAACAGTGTTCAAAAGGCGCACTTCTGTGCTCGCGCCTAGGCACGCCTCTAGCTGGGCAGAGGGGTACCGCCTTGCCTAGGGAAGTAGGTGGTACCCTAGATGGTGCCAGCCCGGGCGGCAGTATGCGTGCCGGTGGGGGGAGGAGCGTTGGGCGGAGGTCGCCGATGGGGGAGGAGGAGCATTGAGCAGTGGCGGGCGCAGGAGCATCCGTGTGTGTGTGCGGTGGCGGGTGTGACTAGAGGAGCGAGAGGGAGGGAGGTGGCTGATGTGTGAGATCGTGCAGAGGCAGTGGGTGTCGAGCATGGCCTTTTTATCTATCTTTCTAAGCCCAGTATTCTGCTGTTTATTTTTTTTTTTTTAGAAGACAATATATGTATATCAGTATCAGTAGATATATAAAACGCCTAGGCTTGCTTAGGCTCTAGACGGTGGGTCACCGCCAGAGAGTGCCTAGCGCCTAATGTAACCTTGCTTGCTAATGTAATTCACAAGAGAATGCCCCACCATACTGCTAAAGAAAAAGATTAGTGGAAAAAATGTTTGTGGATTCAGGAACTAAGATAGATTAAGTGATTCATTCTGGTGGGGAAAATAGTAAAATACAATGTGAAACTGTGGTAAATGTCTACATAATCTATGTGTGTAATAGGGTGGGGTGAAAGTATGTTAGATTTGATGAGGTTAGAATACAGAAAAGCATATTGAATTTGACTGTAGCATGTGTGATGTTCTTCTGTGGATGGTTTGTAGGTGTGGTTTGTAGTTACAAAATGCATTTGGCAGAGAAATGGATATAGCTGTTGTAACTCAGCTGTTTGAATTATTCTCTCATTATTTTAAAAAGAACACTGCTGTATAATTTGGGGTGCTTATGCGATATTAGGGATTGAATCAAAATCATATATGCCACTTAAACTATTAAAACAATCCTGTATCGTTGACAAGGTGGGTCTGGAGATATGTCACTGATACATTGTATATATGACATGAGGCAATCATTCAATGTCACATAAGAATTATTGAAGCAGGTTTAAATGTCTTTATTTCATTGAGTCATAAGTATCAGGTGTTTCTCCACATTATAGACTAGCATGAATAAATAGACAAAAGTTCATAGAGAAGATATTCTTGTTTTTCGTTGGGATGAGGCGAGCATTTGCATGAAACTGTTGATTGCTTGGTTAGCTGAGGATGTGAAAGAGATCATTAATTTGAAATAGTGATTTGATTATTTTAAGAGCTCTTGGTTTTCCTCAGCGTCCTTCATGTATTAGACATGTTCTATAATTTATGGCTTTAGTTTGTATGCATGCTTTAGTTTGTATGCATGTAACCATGTAGGACATTATTATGCCTTGTTCTCTGGTTCTGTTCAATGTAGGACATAACTAATGTCCCTTTAACCCTCTGCTTACATTTTGCTTCCATCTATTATTCAGAGCTTTCCACAAATATACATTATATTCTATTTGTTGGCAATTAATTTTGACTTGTAATTCCACTCTACTTCCAGGTGATGTGCGTGTGTGCTCTCTGTCAAGTCTTGCTTTGATTCTAAAGGTATATCATCCTCTTTGTTTTGGTTGTATACATTAGTTATGTCAAGTCTTGCTTTGGTTCTATACGTGTTGCGTTTTGTGAAAGACATGGAGCTCATAGAACAGTGGTTTGCCTATGCTAACTCTGTATTTCTTATGCCAGCCTGAATCCCCAGAGGGCTTTGTGTTAACCCACATCCAAAAGACATGGCTGAACGGATACTCTTCAGGGGTTGAGCAGGCATCTAAGCTGTAGAGAAATATACCGTCTCAGCTTGCGATTGGAGTTTTCTTGAGGATAGAATAGAATAATGTACCTGCTTCATCTGAGAAAAAAACATTTTCTCTTGTTTATAATGTTAACTTCCCAAAACCGCACTGGAGGATCTCCAGGGAGAGGATTTGGTGCCTTCGTATTTGGTGCGTAAGATAAATGTTCTATCTCATGGCTTTCATGAGAAGATGAAATTGATTCATCTTGGTATATATTTACAAATCTTGTTGAACAATGCAGTGTTATCTATATCCAGGGATGGCAATGGTCCTATCCTATATCCAGGGAATCTGGGAATGTGTTTTTGATTCATTAGGGTATGAGTTCAGGTAAATTTACTTGCCCTTGGGTGGGAACGAATATGATTCTGCACTATCCGAACCCCTGAAACCTATGTCAATGGATATGTATATGCCTGATAGCCGATCTCGGATGGCGAGGAAGTTGTATTATTGTACATTGTGGAACTCAAGTTACGTCTCAGGATCCACCTTGCCGGAGCTTGCTCATATGCACCATGGACCATGCTATTGCCCTTCGCGTTGCAACTTCTTCATTTTTTGAATGTTCCAGGGGAGGCGGTCCCCACCTGAATTTTATTTCCTTGGCCCTAAAATGGCCTCATCAGAGTAGCATTTACAAGGTGTTCAACAAGGGGGGAGAGGGGTTTGTACATAGAGATTAGCCTACTCTAGCCATAACAAAAATGTTACACCATTTGTCAGCTATTGGTTTCTTCTTTCTTTTGAATCTTGCTCGCCAGGTTTCAGACATTTGCCGGCATGAGAGAAGTAGCTGCTCGACATCCACTGTTTCATTTCTGAAAACAGCTGCATTCCTCGTCTTCCATAATTGCCAACATGCCAAAGCTATGAACGCTGAGGACTCCTCGTCTGCCACACCCGCGCTAGGCTTCACGCGGTGCAGATCAGCCATGTCGACTCCGATGATGTGCTGCATGTTCAGTCTCTCCCAGAAGGACTTTCCCAGCGCACAGCCACTGATGATGTGCTCAGGTGTTTCATCGAGAAGGTTACAGGGCGGAGCTGTCCAGGCTTCCCTTTGGTGTGATGAACGGCGATGCTCGGGAATCTGGCTCGTCGCCGAGCGAGACCTCAGCAACAATTGTCTGGACGAGGTCAAGCTCCTGCACAGCTCTAGAGGACAGCCGTGGAGCAAGTGTTTGATGTATGCCGTTCTCCAACATCTCACTGACTGATGCCTCCTTTTTTGCGGCAATGAGAGTACAGGGCCGGATAACAGTCCGCGAGCGCCTCGTCACCAACCCAGACATCAAGCCAGAAGGAGCAATTGCTTCTGTTTCCAATGGCAACCGTCGTGATAGCTTGGTACAGTGGCAGCAGTGTTCTGAGCACCTCCCAATGTTGGCCATGGATGTCGCCACGCATGGAGCAGATGGATGCGCGACCCTGTACCCATTGTGCCCACGCAGAGTCATGCGGGCAGAACAGCTTGTGGAGCAGCTTCAGTAGGAGGCAAAGATTGTGGGTGCCCAGGTCTTTGATGCCAAGGCCGCCGGAAAGCTTTGGCCTGCAGACCGAGACCCAGGCCACGAGACACGCCGCCGGCGACGCCTTGCCAGTGGTGTCCCCAGACCAAAGGAACGCTCTTCGATTCTTGTCCATGAACTGGATGATTGAAGGTGGTATCTGCAATGAGCTCATGAGGTAGACTAGTTGTGAGTCAAGCACAAAGTTGATCAGGACTGTTCTGCCCATCGGGTTCAGTAGCTGAGCCTGCCACGATCCTAAGTGTCGATCCACCTTCTGAATGTAAGGGGTGTAGGCTGATAGAGGGAGCTTGTGCACTGACAGAGGCAGGCCAAGATATGGCTGGGGGAACTTTCCCGTTTGCATCCCAAAATCTGAACACATGATTGCACTTGTTGCTCAGCCATGTGAATCGGGACCAAGGTACTCTTTGTATAGTTGATGCTCAGCCCTGAGAATGCTGCAAAACGGTCAAGCACCTGTTTGAGGCATGCAGCGTCAGTGACATCTCCTCGCAGTACTAACAGTGTGTCATCGGCGTATTGGAGTGCTGCGCATGGCAGTCCATCCTCGGTGGGGTGCCTGATGCTGCCACTGTCCTTGATTAAGCATTGGAGCGTTTCAACAACTAGCAAGAAGAGGTAAGGGGAGATGGGGTCTCCCTGACGAAGCCCCCTCCTGCAAGTGATCCAGGGACCCGGGCAGCCATTAACTAGGACCGCAGATTTAGAGGAAGACAGGATTTCCTCCATCCAAGCTATCCATTTGACCGAGAAGTTTCTTGCCCTTAGGACTGCAAAGAGGCCCTGCCAGTTTACAGTGTCAAACGCTTTTGCGAAGTCTAGTTTCAGAACAAGCGCTGGCTTCTTCCTCTTGTGACACACTTGCACTAGCTCGGCTGCATAAACAAATGTTTCAGAGATAGAACGCCCTCTGATGAAACCTGTCTGCAGGATGTCAATTAGTCTTGGGATCTCATCTGGTAGCCTTGCTGTTAGGATCTTGCAAAGGATCTTTAGGCTGCAGTTCTGAAGGCAGATCGGTCTGAAAGAGTCCACGTCAAACAGCACCCGGTTTCTTTGGAATGAGCACCATGTGTGACCGATTGATAGGTTCTAGGCTGACCTCTCAGGAACTGCATGACTTGTTGCTTGATGCTCGGCCACGCCGCTTTGTAGAATGTCGGCCCCATACCGTCAGGCCCCGGAGCACTGCATTTGTTCATAGCCCGAAGAGCACAGACCGCTTCAGCTTCAGAGAAAACACCGTCCAGACTTTCACTCGGCCGGTAGCTTGATGTGTATAGGTGATCCGGATCCGGTGGTGTGGAGGACCCCTGGCGTTCCCAGGATCGACCGAAGAAGCATGTCGGGGCCTCCCTTCTTGCCAAGCATGAGAGACCACCTCGCCCCTTGAACCCGGACCATTTCGATGTAGTTGCCGCGCGCATGTTGAGTAGCGTTCGCGTGGTGGAACGCGGTGTTAGCGTCCCTTCACGAATGGCTCTATGTTTGCTCCTTTGCTTCCAATATGCAGCCTTGGCACTGATCGCCTCATGGAGGCCATCCCTTGCAATTGCCCGTGCTTGAAATTCTGCACTTGACAGGTTTCTCGTTTCTTCAAGAAATTGAACAACCGTATGATGAAAAGACGATTCACGTATAGTTTGTGGTGGTGCCCCGGTACACCGCTTCCGCACCTTGGCTGCCGATCGCGAATTTTTGATGCATCTTGGCGAGCTATTGAACTGTGGTCCCGTCTTTGCCGAGCTCGCTTGCCAAGCCGGGAGGATCGAGGGGAGAAAGGCTGGGTTTCGTAGCCAATGGTTCTCGAACCGAAGTTGTTGGCTTTGGGAAGATCAATCGAGACAGTTAGGAGTGGGGTGTGATCCAACGTTAGTCGTGGTGGAGAGGAAAGGGTGCACAACGGGTATGCTAGGTTGAAGGCGTTGTCCGTGAACACTCTGTCTAGCTTGGCTAAGATTGGGTTGGGCTGGTTGTTCGACCAAGTGTAAAGACGATCCGAGAGCTCGACCTCTGAAACGCAAAGGCTCTGAATGGTATCGTTAAAGGGTTTCCTCTTGATATTAAAAGCAGCTTTAAGTGACGGGGTTGAACGGCCATTGTTTTTGTCGACGCCAAGAACACACGAGGTTGAAGTCACCTAGGAGGATCCAAGGGGAGTGGATGAGTGGTGGAAGATCGGAAAGGTTACGGAGGAAAGGCAAAAGAGCCTTGGTGGTCGGCAGGGCCGTAGGTGTTGGTGACGGTGAGGTCAAGGTTAGTGGCGTTGCAACACAAGGCAATTGAGAGGGAGTGTGGGCGTATGAACGAAGTTTTGGAGGGAGAAGAGGGAGGGGTCCTAAGGAGTGAGGATGCCGCCCCCGAGCCATCGGCCGGTTTGTAAGCATAGGAGGAAGCCGGGTAGAGGGGGAGGAAGGTTTTCGCTTTGAAAGAGGAGATGTCCGAGAGTTTTGTCTCTTGAATACAAACAATCAATGGCATTACATCATCGAGAGCATCGCGACAAACTTTTGCACTTGTCCGAATCACCCAAACCACGAAACATTCCACGAGACAATAAGAAAAGCGCGATTGCTTGAGTTCATGGTTTCCGCCAATACACCGAATCGAAACAAGACGAGCAACAACATCGAAAAAAGTAACGACAACAAATGACGCGAAAGAACTACAAATGCTTGGCGTCAACCACAATTAAGTCCCCGCGCCACAAGAGGGATGACGCGAGCCGCTAGCGAAGAGCAAGGCCATGATCCTCATGGAGCAAATGCGGCGATCACCGTGGAGCCGCATCGCAGCAGCCAAGGCCGCCGCCGCCGATGAGCTTGCGGAGGTCCCCAACCCCCACCTTGCAAGCTATTGCGGCGTCGATGTTGACTTGACGCAGCTTTCAAGCCCGCCGAAAGCAGCTCGGCAATGAAGTTGAGCAAATGCCTTGCGCTTGCACGGCCCGGGTGGTGGAGTCGACGTAACTCCACGGCGCCTTTGGTCGCAACCCCGAGCTGGGCGTTGCGGACGACGACGTTGAGCGCAGTAGCGGCCGCTGCTGCTCGCGACATTGCCGGACGCCGCACGGATGCGCCCGCGCGGTAGGTGATGATTGGCCGTGGACCGCGGTCGGAGGGTTGGGGACCTGAGCCTCGACAATGTCCCGGCTGGGAGCCACAAACATTGTTGTGCGGATGGACGGTCCCCCGCAGGGCGGAGCCCGATGCGGTGGAGTAGACGAGGCCGAGGGTGCGACGGCTAGCGCGGTCGACGAGGCCGGGTGCCGCGGGCAAGCGACGGGCAATGGACACGCCGTGCCGAAAGTGTTCGCGCCGGGCCGACAAAGCCACGGTTGTCGCGCGAGATCCGCAGGAGCAAATGGCGTAGGCGCATCATGGCCCCCCTGGGGGTTGAAGCCGCCATGCAGGCCGTGAGGCGCTGGTAGCGGGCCGAAATTCTTTGACCCGACTGGCCCGAGGGCGATGGCCCCAAATTGAGGAGGAGGTGGAGGCCCGAAGAACGGTGTTGGTTGCCCCCGCCCACCGGTACTCCCCGGGCCGGACCCGATGGGATGGACGAGTGCCACCGCACATCCGGCCCCGTGCCGCTTGGAGGAGACCCCGAGCTCGCGAGGAATCTCTGCAGCAGCCATTGACCTCCAACAAAAAAGCGAGGTGCTCGTAGGTGTTGTCGGTGAGGCATGCCCGGTCAATCTCGCCACCGCAAAGTCGAGAGAAGCACTCCCCGATCTTGGACTCGCACCCGGTGCTCATTGGGGAAATCAGCAATGGAGACGAAGGCAAGCCGCCCAGGGATGCGGAAGAACCCGTTGTTTGTTTCATCCGGCCTCTCGAGGTATAGCATGTGGCCGTCCCAGGAGATGGGACTCTGAAGGCGCAGAGAGTCCCCTGCCGGGCCAAAGAGGGCGCAGAGCAAAGATGGCATCGCGCGAGGCGGGGAGGAAGTCGACCGGGAGAAGAGGCTTGACCGAGGGCGCGGCAACGGCCGAGGAAGTCGACCTCCACCGCCCGAACAGTGGCTCGACGAAGCGAACGTGCTTCTCGTGAGCTCCCGGCGGCCCGGCGAGACCCAAAGCGTTGACGAAGCGCTTGCGGCGTTGCATCCAGCGCGAGGCTATCACTCGAGTCGGAGTTGTTGAAGTCCTCACTCGTACTCCCCGCTCTCGTGAGTCGCCCCGTGACACGCGGGGAGTGCGACGCTGAGCTCCCGCCAGCGGCGGGAGTCGCCCAAAGCGGGGGCAAAGCCCGGCGGGACGGGGAGCTCGGGCCGCCGTCGAGGGACCTCAGGAAAGAGAAGGAGAGCGCGTCTGGTCCGTCCCTGGGCCCGGGCGTGCCGGAAACCGTGCGGGCGGCGGTGCGGGGGCGCGGGAATGCGTCCGAGGACCTCTATCGGCGTCGCGGCAATGGCTCGTGTAGCCGGGAGCCGAGCGCCCGAGCCGATCGGGAGGAAGCCACCATGTTGGCCGGGGCGTAGGGAGCGTTGAGGGTGGAGGTGCGAGGTCGAGAACAACGGTGGAGTGGCAGGGGTGGTGGGCGTGGGGCGGGCGCAGCCGGCCAAGCAGTTGCAACACGGCGGCGGGCGGCGAGTGCCGGCGAGGCCGGCGGCCGGCGGCATCATGCACCCTCCACGTTGGCCGGAGCGGTGGCAAAGTAAATGATTTGCAGCGCCCCGCGGTCACGGCGATCCACGCACCTTGTGGTCGGTGGCAGCGGCAAAAGCACACGTTCGGGTGGAGGAGAGGGCTACGGGTTTAGAGGCCGGAGAGGGGGGGCGGGGAGAGAGACTTGAAGGTAGAGAGTGCGGTTGTTGGCCATTGAAGGCGCACGTCCCTGTGCCAATAAACGAAAGGCCTCGGGGGCGGGAGACAAGACCCGCTCGACGCGCCCCGGGCGAGGAGCCGGCAAATCGGGCAAGGCCCTAGCGAAAAGGGCGTCACATTCAAAAGATTGTCCGCACACGGTCGAGTGTCTCTCACAACTGCGAGTGCCACGCGACGGCAACCCCGCCCCCAAATTTCCCCCACCCCCGCCACGCCGCCGCGCCATCATCACCTCCCACCCCATCGCTCCCCACCTCACCTCCTTTGCCCACCGCCACCACCACCTCAGCGCGTGCTCGTCGCCGCCAACAACGACAACCACCCCCGCCTTCCCTACCCCACCACTCCTGCCCGCCTCCCCTAAGATCTCAGGGGACGACCCGCCCCTTCCCCAGCTACCGGCAACTCGTCGCGTTGATGCCTCCGGCATGTTTGCGCCGCCCGTCCATCCTTCGCCACCGCTGCCGTCTTTCGATCTACAGGACAACCTCCTCGCCAACTTCTCACGCATACAGCTGGTGCCCAACCTCCTCGCGCCTCTACCGCCGGGCGCCGATTTGGGTAACTCCCCCTCCCGGATCCTCGCTTCAATGGCTTTTCATCCCCGAATGCATTGCAATCCCGATTTGTTCCCCGGTCCGTCGCATTAACATCTCCCCGAGCTGGACCGTTCAAGGTCATGGTTTCCACCAAAAATGTCATGAACGCCCCGGGCGATCCACCGCGTCGCTCGCCTAAGCACCTGTGAGCTGTCCTTGCACGCGCTCTCTTGCACCGAGCGGCGGTGAAAAAGTCCTAAATGGCTAGAGGGGGGGGGGGTTGAATAGCCTAATAAAAATTTCTACAAAACACTAGACAAACTTGTTAGAATAACAAATGGCGATATAAGCGTTTGCTCTAGCTCTACTTGTCGGCAGCCTCCTATTGACAATTCTAGTTGCTATAGTCTCTAATTCACACAAAAGTCCAAGTCTCTACTTTTACTACTAGGTGAACAAGCTAATTACTCTAGCAAACTAAGCAAGTCTACACAAACTACACAAAGACAATATGTATGAAGGTAAAGCAAGAGTGTAGAAGTGATATACCACAATGTCGAGGCCAGTCAATCCAATCACCAAGGATGATACAATGAGATAACCAAATTGAAGCCAATCACCAAGAGACAACAATCACACAAAGTGAAGACACGAGATTTAACCCAAGTTCACTTGAGCACCCTTAAGCTAGTCTCCGCTAGGCCGACCTTCTCACGCAGTGGGGGCAAGGTGGAGCTCACTCCTAGCCAAGTGCCTTTAGGCTACTTGCACCCAAAGCAAAATGAGAGATACCCAAGACACAAGCAATGTATTACTTGCAATTTGTCGTCCCGGAAGAGGATGCACGGTCCTCTCACAAATCAACCGGAGGTGGCCAAGAACAATCTCCTTCTCTTGCCAACGCCTCCACCAATCACCAAGCCGGCTAGGAGTGGTGCTCTCCAAAAGCAACAAGAAATCCACCGGCTCACAACGATCCACAAGTGCCTCTAAATGCAAAGATCAAAGCAATATGCACTTGAATCACCTCAACTCTCAACAATGAAGCTCACAATCAATGGATGAGACGAGGAGGGAGTTTGCTCAAAATCTAGAGGTGTTAGGAATGATTTCAAAATGACCAAGAGACCTCACATAGCCGCCCAAACTCGTATATATAGCCCCCATCACGAAATGGAGCCGTTGGGAGGAAAACCACGCTTTCTGGCCTTACCGGGCGGACCGACCGACGGACCCAGAGCGTCCGTCAACGAGTCCTGGCCGGACCGACAAACTTCCTCGCCCACGACCGACCCCCGCGTGATGTGTCCTGGCCACATGTTCCGGTGGGTGCATCCGGTTTCGATCGGAACCAATCGACCGGACCGTCCTGGCCGGACCCCCTCAAGGCCCGGCAAGCATCCTGGGTCAGAGGGTCCTCCGTCAGCCGAAATGCGAAAATTCCCGTCGTTGTGTTGCCGTTCCTTCTTTGCTCCAAAACCAGCTTCCGTCACTGATTCTTGTTGCCAACACGTCGAAGAACACCTCGAAAGTACTTATGTTAGCAATTTGAAAACCATTTTCGTCAAGTACGAGTTAGCTCTCTAGGTTAGAATGCATGCAAATGATTTTGAACCTAGAGGCACATGAGGACCGATATGTAATGATAGTTTTCCCTCTTTTATAGTACGGCTTATCGATCCTAAATCACTCACACCCTCTATTGTCTTGAGTGCAAAATCAAAATGGCCCTATGGATATACCTTTGCCTAGAGTCCATTTTAATCCTCGAACCACTCCAAGTTGTGCACTTGATCATCATTTGGATCACCTCGACCCATCCACCATGACCACCATGCACCAACCTTGGCATTATACAAATAGGGGCGGAGCCGATTTCAAACATAAAATATGGCCATGGTGCTCACGAAATTTAGGATTCAAAACGTGGGAGCCAAGGTTTTCATAATGATTTTTAGAGGCTCATAGCCAATAATCTCTAGTTATTTGCTAGCTAAAGAATTATAACATAGCCACATCAAATAGATACCGTAAAAGTGATAAAGTATAACAGCTAAAGTTAAATAAAGGCTACTTAGCTACATAGTCATTCTAAAAAGTACATTTATCCAATGAAGAATAATTCTAAGGTATAGAATTATACAAGCAATTATGTGAAGTTGCATGTCTAAAACCATGCAAATGGATAGACGCACCCATGCATACTATAATCAAGTTTAGAAGAGCAAACTACATACACTAATTAACATGAGTAGTTGCTAAACATAGGTTTTTTGAGAATGAGTTGCTAAACATAGGCTATAATCGCGAACAAAACAAAATGTTG